>CATIWR010172059.1:0-33864 GCA_949677035.1 Omphalea diandra
GGTAACTTCATTTCTTCTATAAGGAGTGACCATGGAAAGGAATTTCAAAATGAATATTTTGAATCTTATTGCTTGGAAAATGAGATTTTTCATAATTTTCAACTTCTAGAACACAATAAAAAAAAATGGTGTTGTAGAGAGGAAAAATAAAACAATAGTAGAAATGGCTAGAATTATGCTCAATGAATATTCATTGCCTAATTACTTTTGGGTTGAAGCCATCAATACTCCATGTTACATTGCAAATCATGTTTTCAAAAGACTCATTCTCAATAAAACTTCTTATGAGCTTGGGAATGGTAGAAAACCTAAGTTGTCATACCTAAGAGTTTTTGTGTGCAAGTGTTACATCTTAAATACCAAGGATAATCTTGAAAAATTTGACTCAAAGACAAATGAAGTTATTTTCCTAAGATATTCCACCTCTAACAAAGTCTATAGAGTTTTCAATAAAAATACTATGATTGTTGAAGAGTCTATGAATATTGTGTTTGATGAATCTAGTAAACTTGATCTTGAAAAAGGTTATCTTGTTGATAATCTTGTAGGTGACTTTTAAAAATTAAAGTTGGAGTCAACCTCAAGAGAGATGGCTAAAGACCATGATGAAGACAAGTCATCAAGGGAAGAAAAGGAACCTTAACATTAACAAGTGGAAACCTCAAATCAAGATCTTCCTCAGAATTGGAGATTTTCCAAACATCACCCAAAGGATCTAATCATTGGTGATACATCCAAGGGTGTAAGACTAGATCTCAACTCAATGCTTTAGATAATAATCTTGCATTTGTTTCTCAATTTGAGCCAAAATCTATTGATGAGGCTCTTGATGATGAAAGTTGGGTGATTGCTATGCAAAAGGAACTCAACCAATTTGAGAGAAACAATGTATGGAAACTTATTCCTAAGCCTAAGGAATACCCTATTATAGGACGTAATTAGGTGTTTAGGAATAAGTTAGATGAGTAAGGTTTCATTGCTAGAAACAAAGGTAGATTGGGTACAAAGAGATACAACGAAGAGAAAGGCATTAATTATGATAAAACATATGATCTTGTAGCAAGATTGGAGGCCATTAGGATTCTTTTAGCATATATGTATGTCACATGAATTTTAAACTTTTTCAAATGGATGTTAAAAGTGTATTTTTAAATGGTTTTATTGAGGAGAAAATTTATGTTGAACAACCTTCTGGTTTTGAATCTCATGTTTTTCTAAATTATGTTTTAAGTTAAATAGAGCCTTATGTGGTTTGAAACAAGCTCCAAGAGTTTGGTAAGAAAGGCTTAGTTCATTCCTTTTGCAAAATGATTTTGAGAAAGGGAAGGTTGATGCAACTTTATTTGTTAAAAGGCATAATCATGACACATTCATTGTATAAATATATGTTGATGATATTATATTTGATACTACTAATGAATCTCTTTGTAAGGATTTTGTTTAGTTTATGACTAAGAAATTTGAGATGAGCATGATAGGAGAGCTCAAATCCTTTCTTGGCCTACAAATTAATCAAACTAAAAAAGGGATTTTTATTAACCAAGCCAAGCATACAAAAGATATACTCAAGAAATTTGGCATGGAAGGATGCAAAGTAGTAAAGACACCAATGAGTGCTACCATCAAACTTGACAAGGATGAATCGGGTAAGACTATTGATGAAAAGAGATATAGAGGCATAATTGGTTCTCTACTCTATCTTATTGCCTTTAGACCCGATATCATGTTTAGCATATGCATATGTGCTAGATTTCAATATTGCCCTAAAGAATCGCATCTTAATGTTGTTAAAAGGATTTTTAAATACTTATAAGACGCATTGCATTTAGGTTTATGGTATCCTAGAAATTCATCCTTTAGCCTTATAGGATATTCAGATGCAGATTATGCTGGTAGCTTACTTGATAGAAATAATACTTCTAGAACTTGCCAATTTATAGGAGAATGCTTAGTGTCTTGGTTTAGTAAGAAGCAAGTTTCGATTGCTTTATCCATTGTAGAAGTAGAATATGTCGCTACGGGTTGTTGGTGCACCCAAGTTCTTTGGATGAAATAACAATTAAAGGATTATGACAAAGTTGTTGTTGATCACATTCCCATCAAATGTGACAACACTAGTGCAATAAATCTTTCAAAGAATCTCATCCAACACTCTAGGAGTAAATACATCGACATTAGGTTTCATTTTCTTAGAGATCATGTCAAAAATGGTGATGTAGTGTTGGAGTTTATAGACACTAATTATCAAGTTGCAAATATTTTCACTAAAACTCTCAATAAAGAAAGGATAGACTTCATTAAAAGAGAGCTGAAAATGTTTGATGAAAGCTCCCTGGAGTGAAAATTAGATCTTTTAGAATGTTCTTTGTTTGGTATATTATTTTGAATGATTGATTATTATATTTTATAAATGTATAATATACTTCTTTGAATGTCTTAATTCTCTATGCAAATGTGTTTCTCTATGCCAATTTGCATGAATTAAGCATCAATATATTAAATGGATCACAACTTAGAAGGTTAAATCTTATCTTTTAATGATTTCTTTTCTTGTGTCATAATTCGCGATCTCTACTTCCTTTTTCACGGTCATGATTTACAGGCACTTGTCAAACTGTCTATCACCTATCATTTTGCGATCGTTATTTCTATTCTCCACCGTGAATTTTTTTTAAAATTCAAAAGTTTTGACCGCTGACTCATTCAGTTTTTGAGGTTTTTTTGTCCTTTACTCATATTCTTTGTAATTAGTAGTCGTAACTTGTAGTTCGTGATCGCGAATTAGAGTAACTACCAAACATTAACTGATTTGACTACTAACTGATGGCACCCCCTCATTAATTACAAATTTGACCGTTTGTTACCATTTTTACATATATTTTTTGCCTATTTAAACCCTTGTAACAGTATTCTAACTCACATTCACATAATCTCTTCATCTCTCTTCATTATGCTACCTCAAACATTCTTCAAATCTTCTCTCATCTTTAATGGCTCCCAAGAAGGCTTCCAGAGTAGAGAAAAGGAAGGGCATAACCCAACCCTCTGGTCCTCTTGCCCTTCATTTGATGAAAGGGATTCCGAAAGAAGAAAAAGATTGTTACAAAGCCAATTCTTCTAAAATCATCCAACCTAATAAGATTCCCTTAAACCTTTCTCCTTGATTCCTTTAGAATGAAAGATGAAATCCATGCCTACCTTTCCAATCTAGGCTGGAATGAGTTTATCTTTAGAGATGAACCCTACTATGAAGAAATCATTCAGGAATTCATGTGCACTGTCACTTTGAGCTGTCGAGCCAAATTTAGAGCAGGTGATTTTCAGGGCTTTTGGGGATCCTTTCTTTATTACTTTTGAGCAACTTTCCAACCTTTTTAACCTTCAAGTAGGAGATGATATTTCTTTCATCATCTTCACACTTGATATTATTTACTTAAAATTTCGGTTCAAGATATCAATTGAAACCAAACATGACCCAAAAGCCTCCTTAGCCAAATATATATAGACCCTTCCCAATTTGCTTCTTTATCATGTCATCACCTTCTCTGTCAATGCAAGAGGAATTGGTAATGAAAAGATCTCTCAAAAGGACCTAGCCTTTCTTTTCTATTTAACCAAGAATAAACCTATTCAAACCAATCGATATTTTATGGATCAATTGATTCACATGAGTACCAAGCTGAAAAGTCAATTTCTCGTACCCTCTTATTTCACCGCAATTTATCGATATGTAGGAGCACTTAATGAGGAAAATGAGAAATTCCTCACCAAGAAGTACTTACCATCCCACAACTTTCTTAACTTGTCTTACCTAATTAATGCTAAGGTAATACATCCTGATTCCTATGCATACGCCTTGGGTTCATTTGGGGCTAAAAGGCTAGAAACTTCTCAAGCCTCAAAGAGGGAAAGGCTCGTCATAGAAGAGGGTGCTCAATCAATTCCACCTCCCCAGCCTAAGCCCAAAACCAAATCCTTTGTAATCTCTCTCTCTTGAATTAATAAGAAACTGGATAAAGTTATGAGGATGATTAAAAGGAGATTTCTTTTGCTTTCCTACATACATAGTGATTTGGTGGATCTTCAAGAAAAGGTAGGGTGCTACTCCTTGCCACCTTCCTGATTTTGAGGATTAGGAGGACATCTTGAAGAAGAAGATGATTAAGAGCTAGATGAAGGTGATGAAGCACAAAAAGGAGGTGCAGATGAAGAAATTGTTAACTCTGGAGATTATGATAACTCTCCAACCTTTTAGTTTTTTCTTAGGCTTACAATATTTTTTTTCCTTTGTTTCCTTTGTTTTCTTTGTAAGTATGTGATCCCATAGTTTTCTATGAATAAAAGTGTTGTTTCCTTTGCAATTTTTGCTTCATACACTTGTTTGTCATATGTGATTGCTTTATACTTATTTATCATATGTGATTGTTTTATCTCAATTTATGCTTCATATATTTGTCACCTTTGCACTTTTACTTCAATTTTCAAAGTTTACACTCTTTTTTATCTTACTAAAGGGGGAGAGAAATCATAGTAAAAGAATTTGCATGACATTTTATCAAGGGAAGTATAAGTTAAGGGGGAGAAATGGGAACAATCTAATTCAAAATATAAATCTTTGATAAACTTAATTGCTCAACAAGTATTCTATTAAAAATATTGACCATCTCAACTTAACAACTTGTGCAATTCATTTTCTTTAAGTAAAATCAATCTAAGTTGTCAAAATCAAAAAGGGGGAGATTATTGGACTAGGTTGGTCTAACCTAAGTCAAAAGCCTCTTTTGATCTTAACAATGAAGATTGATAGGTATTAACATCTTGTTTAAGTGTTGTTTTTACAGTTTATAAGTTAGGTTTGCATTGAAAGTTGAATGAAAGTCTAAATCTCTAGTATTAAGTAAGGAATCCAAATTTACGGTCAGGAACTTCTAAATCGCGATCGCGACCTTGCAATAAAGATAGATGAACTTGGACCAAATGAATTCGCTGAGGAAATCATAGTCGCGATCTAGCTAAGGAAGACTTGAATGTCATATAGGGAGATTCACGATGGTGTTCGCGTCTTGAGTCACGATTGTGAATTTTGTAGCTGAATGGAGGGAACCCAATGTGCAACTATAACATACCAAATGTCCAAGATGACCGTTGGGTTATCAAAATTTGCGAGGGTCTGTCACAACTACTACCCATGTGAGTGATCTCTCCTCACCAAACAGAAAGATTTGCGATCCCTGTCTCGTCTAAGAGGATCTCAATCGCAACCGTGACCTTTGGTTGGTTAGTCAAACACAACAACTATATTTCTTAGAACACCAATAGCAGTATGCCACGTGGAATAGATGTTAGACACAATGAGGTTCTCTATCATGATTTCGCTCTTCCAAGTGCAAATTAGAAAATTGCGACTGCAAAATGCCAGTCATGACCATGAAATCAGTCGACATGCATTTAATGCAAAATCTGTCTAGCTTACCTTAGAGATTTAGGTATAGTTTGTTAGTAATGTCTCTTTGATGGTTGTTGCCTATAAATACTCCACTAAACAGACATGAATGCAAAAGAATTTCATTTGCAAATTTACTTCACAACTTCTTATTTTTTGTTTGTGAGTTATTATTGTTGGGAATAAGCATTAAACACTATTGTAATTGGTTTGAGAGTTAGCCTCACTGTTAAAACTCTTATAATAGGTTGAAGTGTGAGCCTTTATAAAACACTTAAGTGAGATTTTTTGTGAGTCTTGAAACACAAATTGTAGGTTTGTGTGTGAGCCATCAAAACACATTGTACAAGTTTGGTGTGAGGTTAGAAACAACACTTTGAGTTGAGTGAAACACCCAATTGTGAAGAATTAGGGAGTGAACGTAGGGTTTGTTAACACCCAAATTAGTATAAATATTATGTTCTTTCTTTCTACTTTTCCTCCAATTTCTAAGCATCTCATCTTTCCTCCAAATTTTTTAGATTCTCACAAATTCAACCTCCTTCTTAGTGCTCAAGGGCCAATAGTTATCATCTATCATATTATGTATATGTTTGTTCTATGACTGAATAGTTATAATTATAGTATTTTTAGACTATGTTATGATGGAGGAGATAAGGATGTGTTAGAATGACTTGAATAATGATGTTGTTTTCAATTGACGCTTTAAAAGGGCATGAATCATATAAAATGATTTTTATGATTTCCTGATGATTTTTGATAATTTAGATATTAATTGGTATTCTAATCTTCATGTTTGAGAAGAGCATTATACTTAAATAATGTTTTGCACCTTAGTTGAAATAGAGGTAATATTGATGTTTGGCCAAATGCATAAATTGCCCTTTAAACTTTCGCAACTGGTCACTTTAACACCTCACTTTCAATTTTAACCAATTTAATATATACTGTTTCAATTTTAACCAATTTAATACATACTGTTTTATTTTAGTTTATTGAATATCCATCTTAGTACTGAAATAAGGCGAGTTATAGGTGCCTATGTTCATGTTAATTGGACTAAAATGCTCTTATTTCTACATGGTTGTTTGAGCATAATACTAGTTACCTACAATTTTAAATTTCTAAAAATGCAAATTTATGTTTCAAACTTGGAATCAATTTGAAATATAAGAATAAAAAAAAATCATCTTCAAATTAAAATCTAGAATTTTAACGCAAACATTACAGTTGAAATAAAAAATTATCTAAAGTAAAGAATCCCTAATTCACATTACAAACAAAGAATTTCACTTTCACAAGCATTTCTTCAAACAGCTTGTGGGCATGACACTCACCATATTCTTTTTTTATTTCTATTTTTTTTTTTTATAAACTTAGGCTAATTTCAAGTTGAGAAGAATATGGTGGAATGAGTTGAGCAAAGATTCAACCCATGCATGCACAAATGTTATTGCAATTCTTACATATATGGCCAACACAAGAAGTGATAACCATAATGAAATTGGCACTGCTATTAATGCCCCTTAAATTCAAGACTTATGCAATGAACCAAAGCATAAGCAATATTGATATGAATGTACATTTGTACAAATGATAATAAAATAAGGGGGATGACAATGGATTGAGCTTGAAGAAATCTCAATAACTTTTGAAGAAAGATATATGCAAATAAATCAAGAATAACATACTTGATGTAGAGAGTAGCAAATGCAGAAATTTGAGGATCTTGATGGAGTAAGATAAGAATTAGTTTTGTGAACCACATAACATTTAAAACAATGGAACATAAAAATGACATGAATTGTAACATAACATGACGTGAAATATAATAGAAATATACAAAAACCTTAGCATCTAAACTCCCTTTTTATTTACTATTTGAAGCCTCCTTACTTATGTTGTTGCGTCAAAATCTACTTTGTCATTCTTAACTAGCATAATATTGCATTTACCTCCATTTGCTTCATTATTGTCATTACTTTCACTTTCAACTATGGGTTGAAGGTCTAAAAATTATTATATAGTTTGAGTGTAGTTTATTTTTAGATGGAAAAGGGAATTTAAACATAAATTGAGTGTTGATTTTTAGAATAGGAAATTGAGGAAGATCAAAGAAAAATAAAGAAAATGAGAGAAAAATAATAAAGCGTATTTTTATCCGTTTAACATATGAAATTGGTTCACTTGATTTTATAGACCGTTCTTTAAATGTGTGATTATTGAGATCATTAATTTATATTTAATTGATCATAAATAAAATTATAATAATTTAGTTAGCTAAAAATTAAAAATTAAATTTAAAGTATCAAAATGTCAATCGCAAAAAGGTTAAGGGGCAATTTATGCATTTAGTCATTGATGTGTTATTGAATTTTATGAATATTTAATAATAAAAATTAATTTTTCATATTTTATTAACAAAATATCTTATTATTTTTAAAATAACAAATTTAAATTTTAAGAAATTTGAGAAAAATTAAAAATCAATTAGATATTTCTACTTTGGAAAATTTCCTGTATTTTTCAACCCAAAATAAAATATTTAACAAGCAAATACTTAATATCTAATTATTTTTAATAATTAATTCAAATAGTGCACAAATTTTTATCCGCTTGAGGTCTAGCAACAATAAGATTAATTTTTATTTTTGTTAATAAAAATAATTTACAATCATTGAAATAATAAAATTAATATTAAAATTTTTGAAAAACATGAAAATATGGAAATTAACCAAATTTTTACAATCTAGAAACATTTTCACTCTTTTCTCTCAACCCAAATAAGGAAATATTTTTTCTAATTTGCTAATAACTAAAATGAAATTATTTTTCATTCTCTTCATTTATCAAATATTTAGTATTAGATCATTATCAATAATTAATTTAAATAATACAAAATTATAAATCTCAATGTAATTAATATTTTTAGATTTTGATTGTAAAGAAGATATTATATATTGGTTATATTGAAATTTATAAATATATCTAAATGATTTAGAAAATAAAAATATTATTCTAATTTGAATCAAAAGTTAATTTTAGATCTAATTAAATCAGTTAAAAAAGTTGTGAGACCTATGATAGCTGAAATTTAAATTATCCTAACAAGTGCACTAGTTATCAAATAGTAAAAAAATATTGTTCCCACAAAAATTTAATAAAATAATTACTAAAACTATAGTCAACATTTGATTATTTGAACAACCAAATTTTAAAAGAATAATTAAATTTCAAAAATTTGAAATAAATAAACTATGAAAATTTAAAGACTAAAAACAAATAAAAGGAAAATAATAAACAATTAAATTAAAGAGTTAAGACTATTGGTCCACCTAAACACTCAATAGATTTCAATTTATTAAATTCAATAAAGATAATTTATTATTTTCATAAACTGAGATTTTTCCTAAAATTGTTTAATATTCCCTCCTAAGATATATTAGTCCTACTCCTATCAAGTAAACTCTTAGATCCCTCTATAAAGTTTTGAGATAGAAAGTGCATTAGATTTTATGAAAAACCTATAAAATCATATGATATATATATATACACACACTATCCAATTCACACTATAAATTATTTAGTCAATTGTGCAAAATCATTTCTCAATTCATTCACATAAACCAAATCAATTAAGAAGTGATCAAACTCTCAATGACATTAAGCATAATGATTTAGGGAGAATATGAAAATAAAATATCTTAATTAAATAAAATAAAAATCAATCCATTGCTGTATAAGGCTTTCCATAACCTTCCCTACAAGAAAATTAGCTCATGAAGAAAGAAAGAAAAGTAAAAAGAAGAAGAAGAAAAAGAAGAAGAAGAGATAGAATTATGAGTTCAATGGAAGGGAAAAATGTCTTTAGTTGAACTTGGTTGTCCTCTGTCTTTGCTCTTCACATTCTCTTCCTCTGTTGCAAGAGAAAAGACTCCTATTTATAGCACAAAACTATCCCTAAAAAAATCTCTCAAATATCTTTCAAAAATCTCCAGAAAAATTGGTTTACTAATTGATTTTGGATAATATCAAAAGAATATCTATATTTAGGATAAATCTTCTAAAAAAATAGGATCTTTTATAGAAATCAAGCTAAAAATCAACTCATTATTTTTCTAAATTCATTAGTCTTGGATTGATAAACTACGTATGTGCCCTATTTCATCAAACATTCTGCCACAAATTGCTTTTCACCTCTTTTTGTCCCAAAATTAAAGAATCTTGTAAATTAATGTCTAATCTCTCATTTTCACTCCTAATACACCTGAAACATTAAATTTAAACTTCTTAAATATAAATTAAATTAAAATTGAAAATTAAACACACAAAATAGAAAAATCACCAGAACTAAATATACACTCTTATACCTTATCAGCCTAAAATCTAACTGAGGATAGATTTAAAAAAATTTAAATTTATGCACTTTATTAATAAAAAATAAAATTTAAGATATATTTAAAAATCATGTCTAATTTTGAAATTTTTAATAATTTATTCCAAAAATGAAAAACGAAAATCATAAAATTGTTGAAAGACAGAATTTGTAATTAAAAAAAACTCAGGAAAAATAAAATCGTCCAACTCAATAGGAATCTAGAAAAATTCTATGCTACATTTTAAATCGACACGCCAAGTTAATAAAAAAAATATAATATTAAAAAAGCTAACCACGTGAATTATACTTGATAACATTATAACAATAACATTATAACAATGGTTAAAGATAAATATCTTTAATTTCTAGAGCAAAGGGTCATTTCAATTAACTCGGTTTGATTTTTTATCAAAATCAAATACATCAAATTTTATATATTTAAAACATAACTGAATCGAAGTTTTTGAAAAAATCGAATTAATATAACCGATTAAACTGAAATTTATATATCTATAAATAAAATCAAACTGAACTTATAAAAGTTCAATTCAGTTTGATTCGATTTGATTAAATTACATATATTTTAAATTTAGTTCGATTCAAATTATTTTGATTTATTAATAACTTCTGTTAATTCGGTTTTTTATCTAAAAAATCGAACTAAAAACCAAAATTTTTTTAAAATTAAGACTGAATCAAATTAATTTTATCAAAAAATTAAATCGATCCAAACCAAACCAATTCAATTCAGTCGATTTTCAATCCGTCCAGTTTTTGTTCCCTCCTCCTAGTTTTTAGGGCAAGGACAATATGAAGCAATATATCTTGCATCCGAAGGTACAAGTTCGGTAATTTCCTACAAATGATCAAACTTAAACTTTACCTTCCCAAGAAAACCATCATGCTTAGCTGAGCAACAAAAAGGCCACATTTTATTTTGATCATTCATCTCATCTAGTAATTGCTGTCCTTAGTTCAAAAAAACAAAAAAAAATGAATACAATCAATAAGGTTATATAAATATTACAAAGAAAAATCTTCGATCTATTAATACAATATCTTTTTATATACAATAAGAACATAATTGTATCAATGGATTGTCAATTTAGTGATATCGAAGACATCTTCAACGTTAGAAGACTGTAAATTTGAATATCAATTGAAATCAAATGAAAAGAAAAAAGAAGAAGAAGAAGAAGAAGAAGAATTATATGGGATATAGTATAAAAATAATACTGTATATTCTGCTTTAGTACTAAATGTGATATAACAATGGTCATCTTCAACTGGAGACCTTCACTAATGGAGTTCCATATAACCCAAGACTATTCGATTCTGCTTTTCTCCTTCAAACCTCACGCAGTAAAAACACTTTTTCTCTCATTAACTCCTTGGCTTCCATAAGACCATCTTCTTTCATTCTCCAAGACTCCAATCCTATTTGTGGCTTCCATAAGACCATCTTCTTTCATTCCCCAAGACTCCAATCCTATCTGTGAAAGTGCTCTACTTTCCCTACAGAAGTCCTTCCACATTTGTATATCAGTAAGAGACGAAATTAGAAGGTATAAAAAACGAACATTCAATGGCTATTTCCCTAAGGTGACGATGGAAATGGGACTCAATTGATTCCAAGAAAGTTTTGAACCGAGTCAATTGCCTTTCAAAAACCAGATCCATAGTACCCTGTCCAACCTTTAATTCCCCTGCCCCCCGCCAATCCTGTCCCTAACAGTTATAATACCTCCACAACAACAACAACCACTACCTTCAGAAATTCTATAACACTCTTTATACACCTCCTTTTCTCCATGTATAGAAGACCCACCACGCAATTGAAGGTTAACCACTCACTTTCACCTCCTATTTTATTTCTCTTCTAACCAAGGACTCCAATTCCATCTCAGCCACCTTCAATTTCGAGCCAAAATTTCTTGCAAGTTCATGCAGCAGCATTTTTGTAGCTTCAAACCTCTGCATTAGGAGATCACAAGTACGACCCTGGTCTTCTAAGTCCGTTGTTCCTGTGATCTTCCTCGGGTAATTCTTCCTTTGAATTTGATCACTCTGTTACCTTCAAGTACATCCAACCAAACATGCAAGACATGTTTCTGTCCAAGTCCAGAAAATGGGTACGTATAATTTATTTCCGCGTTAGAATTTGTTTAAGACAGCTTATAACTTGTCAAGTTTAGAATTCATTTGAAACGACAGTCTGTCATTTCTCAAGCAAATTGCTTGACAAATATACTATCAGGAGCTCTGATAATTTTGACACGTAAACTTATCTAATTAAAAAAAATAAATTAAAAAATACAAATTATATAAAATAAAAAATACTATATATATTATCAATTTAAAAAAATATTATTTATTTTGCTATGTACACATTTCTATATAATTATTTTAATTTTATTAATATTATAAATTTATTTTAACTAATGTATTAAATTATAATCCAGACAATGCCTGGATTATTTAGTAGTACGCAATGCAATGCTATATGCTGCCAGCTTTGTCCAAACGATCAATGGGGGAATAGGCCCATAACTAACAGTTTACACACTAAATGGATGGAAGTTTTTGAAGGTTATGAGAGGTTTTATAATCATGATTTAGTGTCAGTGAGAGTTATTGAGTCGAAATCAAATTTTTACAGATTTTTAACACCTCAAAAAAACTCTCCATTAGGAGATAAAGGTTAAATGTGCGTACATTCCATTGTGCCCTTATCATATGTTTTTTTTAACCCAAAAAAAAAAAAAAAGGAAATTCTAGCTTCATGTCTTTTCAGAGTATTGGAAGGAAACCAGGAATGAATTTGAATATTATCCATATGTATAACAGCACTCAAAATTTTAATATATATGTCTTTGACGTTTAATTATACTCTAGCTAACTATGCTTAATCACAAACTCAGTCAGCCATATGCAATATGTTGCATCCATTCCATCCTTTCTCACCACACTTTCCAAAAAATCTAGGTCGCTAACCTATGCCCTTTTGCTATCTCCCACCACTTTAAGGGGTTCAACCTTATTATTAAAACTGGATGCCACATATTTTTCTTCATCCTAAAATCCTAACGGAGAGAATCCTATTCTTATTCTATTTTTGATGTACCAAACATGCCCTAAGTATTTTCCAACAAACAAAGATGGAAAGCGAAAAGCATGGTAGTAATATGCAATCATATGAATGTTTTTAGCAGATACTATTTTAACACTAGAGTTTGCTCTTCAGTGCAGGAGTGCGCAACCCAGTTTGTGCCTTCATAAGACTAGGTTGCAGATGTCATTCATCCAAAATCCTTAATTTGATATGGGTTTTAGTTGCCTCTTATATTAATGATCGAAGCATGCAAAACAAAATCAATCACTACAAAATAAAACCAAAACTAACCACAGCATAAGAAGCATTCCAAGAATAATATGAGAAGCATATCCATATTTAACAATTTCACTTGCATAACTTTTGAAAGAAGAAAATTGAAGATCATTGGACACATGAGTGGACTAACCTGGTTAAGAAAAATTAAGGATAACTAAAAAACTCACCAAACATGTCATTTTTGGCAATGAATGCAGCTGCTGGAAGTCACATGCAAAATAACAAAATGGAAATCGGAGGAGAAAAACTGATGTTTGATTTAATGTACACTATGGTTCTCCTTTTCAAAAACAATCAGGTCCTTGAGTTTTAATATTTGAACTATTCAGGTTTTTGTAAAATAACACGGTGGGTTCTTTCACACAAGATTTCGATATTTCCCTATACACTTCCTCGACAACACGAAAACAGAAACAGTGAAACAGCATTTTCTAAAAATGTTGGAAACCAAGCATAAAAAAAAAAGCATAAATATTAAAAAATATATAAGGATATATTTAAAAATATTAATTTTTATACATATATATTTTTAGACTTTGTTTTTTTCACAAAAAATAATTTATTTATAAAAAATATTTTTTCTGAGAAAAATATAATCTAAATAATATTTTTTTGATGTTTGAAATACATTATTAAATATTAATTTTATTTTAATTTACAAAATTATAATAAAATTTAGACTATAAATACATTACCTTTATACTATTTATTATATTATTATTTAATACAAGAAAAAATACACTAAAAATGAAAAATTTTATGGGTTTCACCGATTGCTGGTAACCATCACGAGTTAGCGGTGGCTATGATATATGTTGATAGTTAAAGATTACTAATTATAATATATATATATAATTTATTAAAATTCAAAAAATATATTTCTTTTATCAAGAAAAAAAGTCATTTTCTTTAAAAATGACTTAATTTTCATTGACTAGAAAAATATTTTTATTTGACTATTTTTTCAAAGCACACCAAACATAAAAAAATGTATAAAATATTTTCGGCAAAACACTAAAAATAAAAAATTTTATAAGTCTCACTAATTGCTGACAACTAACATGGCCAAAGGCGACTAGTGATATATGTTGATAGTCAAAGATGACTCATTACAATAAATATATGTTTATATATAATTAATTTTCCATTTAGATGAGTTTATTAAAATTTAAAAAATATCTTTTCTTTTTTAAGAGAGAAAGTCATTTTCTTTAAAAATGACTTAATTTTCATTGACTAAAAAAATATTTTCATTTGATTAATTTTTCAAAGCACGCTAAACATAAAAAAAAAATGCATAAAATATTTTTTTGGCAAAACAAATGAAGCCTTAATAATTACTTTAAAAAAACTAACAGTTAATTATCAAATCATAAAAAAAAAAAAAAAAACTATTAATGACAAATTGCCCGAATCAAAATAGAAACATAAACAATTAAATAATTCTTTCTTTGGTGACTCAATGATTTCTCTAGGACAGCCTTATTTGGCATCAAAGTAATCGATATATTCCTGTCTCTGAAGTTTTAGCACTGTGAATTTCTATATTAAATTTATAGATGCTGGGTTTCTTCTCCACTAGTCAAGAACGAGAAATAAGATCAAGAACCCAACAGCACAGAAATCTCAAGAAAAGAAAAAAGAAAAATCTGAAGGAATCTCGAGCAAACAGCACCGTACCCACAACAATATCAAGAACTAGAAACAATAATATAAAAACTAACCTATTTCAGTCACCCTCGCCCTCGCCTGCTGCTGTCATCATCGCTTGCCGCCCTTACCTGTGCCAGCTATATCAGCTTTGTTGGTCATCTTCCGTTTGCTTCAGATGAATGAGGAAAGGAGAAGATAAAGCATAGGATTTAATTTGAAGGGTCTGTTCGCCTCACGTGATTTTGATGTCTAGAGAAAATTGGAATTGTGTTTCCTTGTTTTAAGGAAATTATAGAAACAGGCCCTAAAACATTTCGGACCCATTTGATTCTGTTTTCTATAGGGAAATGTTTCCGAAATACAGAGACACTTCCCCTTAAATGTTTCCATGCTTCCTTGATCACTTCCATTTCAGTATCTGTAGAAGCTATGCCTAAACATTTGAGAAGATAAATACCATGGATTTTGACATTTTTGACGATTAGGTAGGTTTTCAATGATTGAGTGAATGGCGAAATTAGAAGACATGCCTGACTTTTATGATTGACTTCAAAAAAGGAATTAGTTGCATTGCTTCATGTAAAAGGTCCAAAAATACAAAGTGCACCAACATGAACATGCGGACATTTTTGGTTTCAGGTTGGTAGCAAGGAGATGACCTAGCAAGCAAGAACCGGTAAACAAAATGGAGAAGGCAAAGGACGAAAAAAAAAAGCCACAAAGTTGAGTCCACAGCTCTGAATTGTATGGTTGCTCTCCCTTACATTGGGAGAAAGACAAGTATTAATCACAAAGTTTCTTAAGGTAGTAATTAGTTCAACAAGAATCCCCACGAAAAATTATAGTAATAGATATATATATATATATATATATATATATATCTTTTATGGAGATCTTACAAAGGAAACTCGAGAGAGTTCACAACAGAAGCGTGTCACAAGAGATGAGAATCAAGTATAATTACAATCTATATAGAAATCCAATGACAACTGATTCTAGTTGGAAACAGTTAGAGGAATAATTAGTAACCACTATTTTTATTTTGTATTTATATTCCGTAAATGCAGATTAACATATAAATAAGAACAAAGGAGTGATGACACATCCTGTATAATATAAACAACCCCTACTCGTCGCTTAAAAGATCTATATGTTACAGGGTAAAATCTAAACGTATCATGCATAGTACATCTTTATAATCCATTTTTTTAAATGCTCCCATAATGTACTATTTGCTAGCAATTACATTAAGCTTCATGTCAAAAAAAAAATTTAGTTAAAAGGCAAAACAATAAGTACATAAATTATATTCTGGCTTAAGAATGTAACGAATATATTGAAAAAGGGAGGATAGATATTAACTGGACATTGAAAAAGAAAAAAAACAAACCCAAGTGAAATAACCCCTTAGAAGGTATGAGTAGAATTTTCAGTAAACAAAACTCCCTTTTTTAGTATTCTAAACACACACAAAAATAATAAGTCATAGACATAGTTGTTAAATGTTAGAAAGCTAAAGGCGGGCGCTGTCACAAAGACGCGTGCCTTGAGCCTCAAGCGAGGCTCCTTAAAGGCTTTCTTTTGCGACAATCTTTGCATATTTTTTTTTATTTCATGTTTGAGTAAATCTGAACCATTGATTAAAATTAAAAAGCTCTTTTAGTAAATCTTACCGCAACTGATTATTTCAAGAAAAGATAAAAGAAAAGAAATAATAAGACTAATCTAGCAGTAAAAAAGAAAAAAAAATAGAAGATTAGGCCAAGAAAATGGATTTGCTCCAGTGAAAAAAAGAGAAAAAGAAGAAGAAAAATTGTCAAACAAACAAAAGAAGAAGAAGAAATTATGCTCCAGCCAAAAAAATAGAAGAAGAAGAAAAAGAAATTGTTGACAAATAAAAGAAGAAGTTATTTGAATCTTACTAGAAGAAACAAAAGTTACCTGAAAAGAGAAGAAGAAGAAGAAATAATCAAATCTTTCATCTCCAACGACAGGTATATAATCTTTTTCTCTTCCTTTTTCTTTTTTCTTTTTTGTTTTCCTTTTCCTTAATTTTTTTTCCTTTTGACTTCCTTATTCTATTTTCTTGTTAATCTTCTCTTCTTCTTTTTCTTTTTCTTTTTCTCTTTCTCTTCAATTTTTCCTTATCCTTTTATAAAACACAGCTAGTTGCTCCTTTTTTTTTATTCTTTTTTCTTTTTATCTTCCTTCTCCTTATTTCTTATCAATCTTTTTTTTTTCTTTCTTTTCTTTTTCTCTTCCTCTTCAGTTTTTTCTTCTCCTTTTATAAACAGGTTACTCCTTTTTATCTTCCTTATTTTTTTTTCTTGTCAATCTTTTTTTTTTCTTTCTTTTTCTCTTCCTCTTAATTTTTCTTTTCCTTTTTTAAAAGCACAATTGTTTGCTCTCCCTAACACCCATTTTCTTTTAATTTTATGCTGAATTTTTTTTAGCTTATTGCTATGTTGTTTTGGTGCTAATTTTGATATGTTGGTTCGTTATATTGATTTTGATATGCTGGTTATGTTTGTTTAAGTGTTAATTTTGTATTTATTGATATGTTGATTATATTGAATTTGATATGCTAGCTTTAATGTTGATTTTGTGTTTATTAATGTGCTGGTTGTATTGATTTAGAGCTGATTTTGTGTTGATTTATTTTTTTAGTGTTGATTACTTTACTTTATGTTGATTTCAGCCTTGTTAATGCATTATGGAAGCTAGTATGATTTATAGTGTTTCAACAAATCCATCAAAAGATTCGAGATGAAAGCATGTTAGTATGGAAACACCAAATAACTCCAACAATTTGATTTATAACTTTTGTGAAAAAGTAACAAAATGGGGGTATTTATCGTGCCAAACAACGTATTGCTTGAGGATTTTGAAATGCTAAGGCTTGCATAAGATGTTTGTCTTATGTGCATTAAGAAATTTAAGAATACATGGAAAAGAAAACTATTAAATCTAATCTTAAAAGACTTGCAATTCTAGATTTTGTGGATGTAGATGCTTATGGTGATGATGCTCAAGAGTTGGATGATATTGGAGCTAGTAAAAGCTCAAAGGGTAGTAGTACTAAATCCGTGAACATGCAAAAAAGGCTAAGGCAAAAAGGTCTAATAGATGTGTATTTTGCTTCTAATGTAGAAAAAATTGTTCAAAGTAGGAAATGTTTGAAGCAGGACAAGCAAACTACGATAAATGAAGCATGCAAAAAGGAATTGTGGGAAAAAAAAACTTGTAAAGACATAGCCTGATGGATGTATGATGTGAATATTCCTTTTAATGCTATTAATTATTCTAGTTTTCAAGTAATGACGGAGTCTATAGACCAATATGGTGTAGGTTTAAAACCACCTAGCTATCATGAGGTGCGAGTCTCTTTCTTGAGAAAAGAAATTGATAGCATGAAAACTATGATGAAGTCTTATGAAGAAAAATGGGTTAAATATGGTTGTTCTATCATTGCAGATGGTTGGATAGACAAAAAACAGTGGACACTCATTAATTTTTTAGTGAATTCCCCTAAAGGTTCAGTTTTTCTTAAGTCTATTGATGCTTCTGAATATTCAAAGACTGGAGAGAAAATATTTGAATTGCTCGATAGATTATGAAGCATGTAGGGGAGGCAAATGTTGTGCAAGTTGTTATTGATAATGCAACTTCTAATGTGCTTATTGGTAAGAAACTAATTTTCTTCTCCTCAATCACATTTTTTTAGAAAATGAAGTCATTTCATGCATGTTAAATTCACTAATTCTTTAATTCCTTTTGTAGGAAAATTATTGAAAACCAAAAGACCACATTTATATTGGACACTTTATGTTGCATGTTGCCTAGATTTGATTTTAGAAGACATTGGGAATTTATCTATTTTTAAAGTAACATTGAAGTGGGCAATGAGCTTGAATGACTACATTTATGTTCACCTAGGTGTGGTCAATTTATTGAGGCATTTCACAAGACAAAGAGACCTTGTTCAAGCTAATGTAACAAGATTTGCTATTGTTTTTCTCACTTTTTAAAGGATACATAAGCATAAGCACAATTTAAGAAAAATGTTCACTTTAGATGATTGGACAAATAGCAAATGGGCAAAAAAAGCTGCTGGAAAGAAGACAACTAAAATTATCTTGATGCCTAGATTTTGGACCAGTGTTATGTATATCTTGAAGATATTTAATTCTTTAGTCTGTGTTCTTAGATTAGTTGATGGTGAAAAAAACCTGCAATAGGTTATATTTATGAGGTTATGGATAGGGCTAAAGAAACTATTATGAAGTCTTTTAATGACTAAGAAGAAAAATACAAGGAAGTGTTCAAAATCATCGACAATAGATGAGATGCCAACTTGACCAGCCTTTGCATGCAACAATATATTATCTTTATTCAGAGTTCTTTTATTCAAATCATAATATATATGAAAATCAAGAAGTGATGACAGGTTTTTATAAAACTTTGGATAAATTGATTCCAAGCCATGATGAGTAGGACAAAATTATTGACCAACTCACATTATATCAAAATGTAGAAGGGATATTTAGGATGAAGTTGACCATTAGACATAGAAAAGTAGGATTTCCAGTTGAATGGTGGAAATCCTATGGATCATCAACTTTAAATTTGCAAAAATTTGCCATTAAAGGGCTTAGTCTTACTTGTAGTGCTTCTGGCCATGAACACAATTGGAGCGTGTTTAAGCATGTAAGTAATTATATTTAATGTTTACTATGTTAGTATGTTCCTTTTAAAATCGGGTGTTCAATTTGTTATTATATACCTTGCTTATTAAGTTACTATGAATTTGTGATATGTTGTAGATTCATAGCAAATAAAGAAATAGACTAGCTTAACAACGTTTAAATACTTGGCATTTGTGAAATACAATCAAGCGCTAAAGCATCAATATGATGCACGAGACCAGATTGACCCCATTTCTTTGAGTGATATTGATGATAATAATGAATGGTTAATAGGTAGAATGGATGGAGAATCTAAGATGAAGATGAATTGGTGTTTGATGGTGAAGATTTAACTTGAGTTGCAATTGTTAGAGCTAGTGGAGTTGATGAGGCAACATATCATATTAGAGGCAAAAGCACCACACCCGTTTCCACTTCAAGTGTTAGGCCTAAACAAATAGAAAGAGGAAAGGCAAAAACATATTCTCATATGAGAGCCAACACTCCTTTAGTACTTAGAGATGAGGAACAAGATGATGTTGAAGAAGATGAAGAATATGAAGACGAAGAGGAGATTGGAGTTGATCAATTTGATGATGATGATGATGAAAACAATATTGAGCTTGATGATGACTGAATAATTGTGCTTTGCTTTGATAATTCATACTTGATAAATATTAGAACTTGTTATTTAGTATTATTAGTAAGCT
Organism: Omphalea diandra; assembly: GCA_949677035.1. Taxonomy (NCBI): domain Eukaryota; kingdom Viridiplantae; phylum Streptophyta; class Magnoliopsida; order Malpighiales; family Euphorbiaceae; genus Omphalea; species Omphalea diandra. The sequence goes on from CATIWR010172059.1 coordinate 20,261, forward strand.
TAGGATTATTGTGTGTTTAGGATTTCAAGTTTTTAGTAAACTTAAGAGTCTTGTATATTTAGAATTTGAAATCTTTACTAAGTTTTCTTTTTCTTCGTATGTGTGTTTTTCTGTTATTATTACTTAATATGTATTGAATATTAATAGTTATAATATTATATCACCTTACTAATAATTTAATTATAAGATTTATAATTGTTTATAATCTTTTATTTTTAAGCCTCATGTCGTTCAGGCTCGCGCCTGCACCTTGCGCCTAAGTTTCAGGACCCCTTAGTGCCTTGGTGTGTCTTCAATAACTATGGTCTTAGACATCCAATCAACTTGAAATTAAATATATGTAAGTCCAAAAGAGAAGGAGATGACATAACCACTTCATTATGCTTGTCAAATTCAACCAAAAAGAATCCATGAAGTTTTGCATATCTAAAATTCTAAGAGCATGTTTAGCAAACCCGAATTGATTGAGATGCAAAAATGTCGTAAATAAGAATTGTATTTGATTGCATTGCTAATGATTAAAAATGCACCGTGTTTATAGCACTGAAGCAATTGAAAGAAGAAGAATCAAGCAATGTGAAGGAGTTGACATAACAATTCATTCCTTCCCTTCTCTTGCATTTTAAATAGCAAAAACACACTATTTATAGCACAAATCTTTGTATATGCTAATAACATAAATATTAGTTTCCTAATATGGGTCTCTTTCCCGGTAAACTTGTTCAACTGCTACTAATATACAAACAAAAGTAAAGCATGTTCTTCCTCCAATGGCAAATAAGTGTATTCCTTTCCCATTGATAGAATGAAATATATTGAACAAAAGCTAAACATTCTTACTACAAATAAAAATATTTTCTTTAAAAAAAAAAGTTGTTCTCAAAGTTAGCTAATTAACATCTCAAACCTACCCTCTACTCAAAACTAAACCGTTGGCCACTCCAAAGGGACATACTCACGTAAAAATTAAAATGAACCAGGAACACAGCCACAAAACTAAAATAAGCCCCAAATATAAATAAATATAATATAGTACAATTATATAAAAGAAAAATTAAGAAAAAAAAAAATTCTCTCGTTTCATTTCTTAAACAAAAGAAAAAAGGTCAAATTAGTGGGGATGAGAAAGGCGCACATGAACGAGAAGGACATCTGATGAGACCGTTCTCGTTGCAAACAGTGCAGCACTTGAACCCAGATTTGTCTATGTACAGTTTGTGGCTACCGTTGCAGACGTGGCACAAAATAAATCTGTAACCGCCACATGCGGAGCAGATACCAGGTTCCGCTGTGGGCAAGCCTTGGATAAACTTCTTGAGCTCGCCTGCCTCGTGTACCTCCCTAATCTCCTCAGCTCCGCCTATATACCTTCCTCCTATAAATACCCTAGGCAAAGTCAACTTGGTTTGACCGGCACCAAAGATCTCCTGTAGCTCCTTTATGAAGCGGGCGTCCATGGACAGATCTCGTTCGTCGATCGAAACACGAAATCCTCGTAGAATTGATTGGACCGAACGGCAATCCTCAAATGTCGACCGCACAACGCGTAGGCTTGTTATGTAAACAACAATACGTTTGTCAGCATCAGGAATTGTGATGCAAGGCAAAGGCGAAGGCGAAGACCGCGACTGCATCGTCGATTCTTCGCATTCCCGTTTACTAAGCGGTGGAGTGGGTGACCGATAGCGAATTAGTGAGTTGGCGAGGCTGACGCGGTGGAAAATGGAGGACTTTTTGGTAGGTGCGGAGGGATCGTCGTTGCAGAGGTATTGGATATCTTTGAAGGTGGAAAAGGAGAAAGGTGAAGAAGAGGAAGAAATGCTGCGACTCTTGACCGTTGATTGATCGCACTGCCGCCACATTGAAGGTGGGAGATGAAGAGTGTAATTGTTTTGGAACAGAGGAGATTTTAGAGAGGAAAGAGCAACAAACAAGAAAATATTTGAAATTTGAAAGAGTTTTCTCTGTTTGGGTTTATGGGTTTTGAATGATTGCTTAAAGCGAAGGCTTTTTGGTGATAATATGAGCTTGCAAAATAAAAGAGAGAAAAATAATTAGAAAACAAACAAAATTGGCGGTTGATTAAAAGATTGTTGAGAAAGATAATTTGGTTCATAATAGGCTTTTATTATTATTATTATTATTATTATTAAAGGGAGATGAGAGAGGTCCTTTTTTAGGAGATTAGGCTAATTATGGATGAAAAGTCTTAATTAATGAATGAATCTTGATGGTGCCACAATGGTTTTCTTCTTCTCACTCTTGTAAGCCTACTTTCATTGAATAGTTAATGTATTTATGATTTAATTTAAACATTTTATTATTTATAATAATGCATTTATTTTTTTATGTAACTTTTCAGAAATTTTATTTTATTTTATTTTAATTTGTCTATCACTTTAAAAACTAAAAATATTAATTATTTTCTTTTTAATTTTGTCCTTACTCCTTAGAAGCAATAGAATGATATTTTAAGTATTTTAATAAATGAATAATCTATCTAGAGTCTGCTAAATTTTATATCTTTTTATTTTAAAATCTTTTAACTTGAAAACATAAATTTTAAGCCCTTCAAATATTTGTATTTGTTAGACGAACCCTTGTATTTAATGGATCCATTAAATGTATTAATAAAATGATTAATTATGTAATAAAAATAATAGGACAAAATATCAGTTGAGTGTCAAACTTACAGCTGAAGTTTAAAATTTTAAATTAATTTTCTTAACCTATTTGACCTAATTGAAATAAAGCTTATGAATTTTAATTCAATTAAATTCTAAAAATAATAAAAATTGTTTTTCTTCATTATCATAAATGATAAAAATATTAAAAATATTTTTAAATAATTTTTTATTAATTTAGCTCATACTTGAATTTAAAGAGTTTATTTAAATATTTTATAAAAATAAAAAATAATTATAATATTTTTAAATTAATAAATTATATATAAAAATTTACAAAAATTAATAAATTAGATCTAAAAAATATAATTTAAGTTTGCATCAACCATACCTGAACTTGCAAATAAATTTAAATTTATTCAACTCTAATTTAATATGAATTGATAGAAATTGTATATAATTTAAATTATTTAAATTTTATTTAAAAATTAAAATAATATATTTTTTAAAAAAACTCAAAGTATGAGTGATCTAACTCCATCTAAAAATGATTTTAAAATGAGTCAAAGTTTGTTATATTTAGACTCAATAACCTAATTTAATCCGTTCCCTATACAAAGTGAGTCGATCTTTATGTCCAATAAAGGATGTCATCCCAAAATAACCTGACTTTCAAAGTTGACCCTAATAAAATCGTTAAATTCCATCCATTTGTCATCTATAAATAAATAAATAAATTTATTTATTTTAATAAAATATAAAATTTAATATAAAAAATTTAATTTCACCAATTAAAAAAATTGTAATTAATTACTGAAACTGTTTTTCAAAAATATGAATTTCTAAAACTGCATGAATAATTTTAATTATTAGGGTTAATTAGTAAAAAATTGTTTTATAAATTTATATGTTATAAATTAATAATAAAATATAAAATTTGAAAGAATTTAGAAAAATATAAATATTGATAAAAGTTTTTTTAAAAATCTTTCTTAATTGGTGATTATTCACATTTCTTTCATAATGATTTTTTTTTAATTTAATCTAACCTGGCGTTAATAGAACCTATAATCTGGAGTTGCTATTTGCTAGAACTTTATATAGCCGGGGAAAAAAAATTTAAGTCAAAAAAAAAAAAAAAAGAAAAAAAGAAGGTTATAACTTATAATAGTAGGAGAGATCCATAGATCTAGCATGTGGCATAATGGCCTAAATGGGGACCATAAAAATGGCAGTGGGATCGGAGACAAGGCAGTGTTTGGAAGTGCTGAATCTATCGACTTGCAAAAGCTAAAGCTGTAAAAAGATGAGTTCTACCAAGTGGGTGTTGAGAGTGTGGGTTCTTCTGAAAAGTTTCACATGGTAGCACACAAAGGAGAAAGTGGTGAGAAGGAGAGGGTTACTATGCCCATAACCCCCTATTCACGCAATGTAGAGAAACCTACAAAATCATAGATGCCTTCTCTTGTTTTATGTTGACAAATGAGTAAAGGAATAAGGAACACTGAGTTTTTCAAAAACATCTAATGTAATTAATTTGAAATTTGCGCATTGTGTAATATAATTATAATAATAATATTTAAATAAATCTGATTCGTAAATTTACAATTATAGTAATAAAACTTTATATTTTGTTAAACTTTTTAAATCATTTTTATAATTAATTAATTAAATAAATTAAATATTTAATTATTAGTTTACCTACTGAAAAGTATATCATATTGTCACATATCAAAAATATTATATTATTAATATAATTACGTGATAAATGATAAATACAAGTCTAAAATTGAATATCATATCATAATTAATTACCTGATAAATTTAAGAGAGTAGTTGTTCTAAATAAGATAATTAGTCATTTGTTAAGTTATTAAAAAAATTAGCTAGTAATCCAAGCGTTGCATGGTTTGTTTAATATTTTTATATTATTTTTACTCTAAAGTCTTTAAATTAATTTTATACTTTACTAAATTTAAGAAAATTTATAATTTATCATTAATTTTGAGATGTAATTAATTAATGAATCCTTATTAATTGATTTTGATAATTAAATGAAATATTAAAGTAACTTTGATAATTTTAAATATTTGATCTATCAACTATAAAATAATATATTTTAAAGTGATAATTAATCATTGAAAGGTCTTTTTAAAAATTAAATTAGGCATATTATCGAGATTATATTGAAATCAATATGTGTATTGTTTTATAAAAATTAATAATAATATACATTTTATTTATGTAGGGAAAAGGCTAAAATCTTCTAATATTAAAATAAATATAAATATATTTTTTTAAGACATAAAGAGTTTTATTTAGAAAAAACTTAATAGATAATGAGTTGATTTTTCATTAAAATTTTAAGAGTCAAATATAAATAACAATTAATAAAATATTTTAAAGCTTTTTAATAGGATACCGTATGTCAAGTTACAACGATGTAACAAATTATAAACATATTTTATGAATGATGTGTCAACCAAAAGTGTAACTTATTTTTTTGTCAACCAAAAGTGTAACTTATTTTTTTACTTTAATATTAAATATCCAAAATATTTATGAGAGTTTCAATTATTTATTATGGAATAAATACTTGAACTTTTAATGAATTTTTTAAAAAAAAAATTAATTTATTGAGCTTACAAGATTTATTAGGATTTTCATATTTAGAATATTAAAGGAAATATAAGTGCATAAAATACATAGACAATACTAAAAATTATTTTTTTTTCGTGACTTATCAAAACTAAGAGAAATATATTAATAATTAGTGTATTAAAAAATTCACAACATAATTAATCTAAATTGATATGCACAATGAAATATAAATTTAAAATTTTTAAAATACCCATCCCATAGATTATTTTAAAAAGCATAGAGGAGACCAAAAATTATTTTCTCCATGGGTAATTAGAACTAAGAGAAACATATTAATAGTTTCTGTGTTAGAAATTTATAGCATGATTAATCTAAATTAACATGGACAATAAAAGTTAAATTTAAAATTTTTTAAGACTGATAGATTATTTTAATGTCTAACATAACTATAAATTTAATTATGAAGTTTTAGCAAATTACCTTAATATTACCAACAATAAACACTTTCTTATGTGGTTAAGCTGTAGTAAATCACAGTCATCCTTTTTCTTCAAAGCACAACCTTCAGTGGTGATTGACCCAGGTTTGACTTGAGAGACTCGTGAACACCATCAAGCGAGAGAGAATGGCGAACAACAAAAATGCTAGAATCAAAAAGGGTATTTTCTTGGACAAATACACCACGAAAAAATCCTAGGCATGTTAGGCTAATATCATGCACGTTTTTCCATCTCTTATAATTTTTTTTTCTTCTAGATCTCATACCCTTAGCCACCCTATTTTAAATTTCTTATATAGCGGTTGGCTCCTTACCTAATCTCATTGAGATATGGGTCTCTTTTAAGCCCTTAAGACCTAAGTCCAACTAGATTCCTTTAAAACTTATTATGTAGTTACAATTAAGTCCATAATAATGATAAGACATATCCAATTAAAATAACACTTACTTTCATTTTAATATTTCATAAAACTTTATTGTGTGTGAATCATTAGACTTTTTAACACGTTGAGACTCATTAGACTTCTTAACATGTTGACATTAAATATAGTTTTATTCTAAAGCAACAACTTTAGAAAATGATGAATTGAGTATAACTTAACTTGCCATTAATTTTTTAATTAATTAACTCAGATTTAAAGATCACAATTGACACTCAACTGCACATCATAACCATTGAAATATTAGAAAATGATAAGATGGTTTGATCTAACCTTTAACAGAAAGTTTATCAATGTAATTTAGTTTTTGCATTGTATAACATCTAACAAACCTAAAAGACGAATGTATGTCTCCCTTTTATGATTTGATTTTTCTTAATTTTTTATTAATCATTGATATTCATGATGCAGTTCTTTTAAAACTAATCAAGATATTGTATAGATATGTTTTACCACATAGTACATAGTTATTTTTTTCCTTTCTTTCAAATATAACTAATATGTATGTTGGCTTATTTTAAATTCTCATATTCTTGATTTGGTTTAGTTATTTTCAATATCATAAAATCAAGTTTCTCAATATGTTTGATTATTGAATTATAAATAAATTATCATTATAAAATTTTAAGTTTATTTAATTGTGTTACTTAAATATAAGTTTTATATTAATTAGTATAATTTCATCAAATTAATTAAAATCAATAGTTGAATGACATATGTGGCTTTTTTTTTTTTTTTTTTTTTTTTTGCAAATTAGATGTAAATGTTGGGTGGCCTAACAACTCAATGATTACATGGCTCAATACCACATCATCAAAGTGAGCATAATTTATATTAAGATACTTTATATATATAGTTCACTATCTTTGAAATTTAGACAAAGAGTTTCAACTACTAACTGAAAACCATTTGAAGCATGCCACATATTCAACTAGCCATTTGGTAATTTGAAGATCACAATTGTAAAACTCATGGTACAACCATTACCTAGGATATAATTTGACACAAAATAATAAGCTAATATGTGATGCAAGTGGCAGTTCACTATTCCAACATGATCCAAGATCGCGATTGGGACTAGGATATCGTGATCACAATCCTTGTACCAAAATGGAGCATTGCAATGACTATTCCAAGGAACGAATAAAAAAATGTCACATGCGATGAAGATCATGATGGCAAAAAAGGAATCCTCAGCACTAAATATAGATCGCGATCACGAATGAGGCCTCTCAATTGCGAATTCATCTAATGAGCACTAAATGCAAGATCTTACTAAACTTTTATAGATTTAGTGGTAGTTTCTTTCTAACATCTAATTAGCAATTAAAATTTATAAATACTCTATCAAATGACCTTAAATGTAGAGAATGATCATTTTATTATGTCTAAACTCTTGCAATTTAATTTCTCAAACCCTCCATTTTTGTTGTGCTTGTACTTTAGTTGTTGAGAGTATATTGATTGCTTTATAAAGGTTTAATGTAAGTCTAAACACTTGTAATTGAGAGTCAAGAGTTAATTGAGTTGGAAAATTGATTATAAGATTATATATTAGTCTTAAACACTAATGTACTTAGGTTTGGTGTGTGCCTAAACACTAAGTTGAGGTGTGAGTTTATAAAACACCTAGTGTAGTTTGAGTGATGCTGAAATACCTAATAAGATAATTGAGGAGTGGATATAGGATTGGCTAATAATGTTATAAATCTCTTGTGTCTTAATTTTTCTTCCATTTTTTATTGCTTTTAATTAACCACTCACCTTAAAATTTTAAATTGTCATCAACTCAACACCTTTTCTTGGTGCATAAGGGTTAATAATGATAAGTTCAATAAGTTTCTCATCATTAGGCTCGCATCTCAATAATCCAAAATCTAGTGCTTACACTAGGTGAGCTCTAATTTCAATATTACATATGCGACATTAGTCTAACAAGGCTACCACATTATTAGGAAATATATCCAGCTCGCCCATAATAATAAGCTCTAAACCTTATGTAATGCGAGATCATTTACAACCCCTTTTCATATATGATTAAGAAGGCATTCACTTACCACGTGCCCTAATGCCCCTTGGCTCCCTAATAAAGGATTATAGCATCAACCTTATCATAGTGAGAAATCATGGCTAATTGAGCAGTAGAAATGAGAATGACACTAAGAAGCGTCTTAACCATCCACTTAGGGTACCTATTAGTATGGGTGACAAGTAGTTCACTATGTATACCATTTGATATCTTATGCTCATGATCAATAGGAAGCTTTCATGCCTCAAAATATAAGCACAGGAGAATTGTAAGGCACTATTATATGGTGAATCCTTCCCTCCATAATAGGACACATTCATTAATGTAGCACTTTTAAATCGAGGGTTGACTAAGAGGACATAGTCCTTCAAGTACCATTCTTAAATTAAGAGCCTAACCAAGAGATGACATTAGTAGGAAAGTGCCATTATTGTCATCAAATCATCACACCATATGTCTACTACCCTACACCAATCAAGTTCCAGTTGCCAAGCAATGAACAAATAAAAGTGTTATAAGTTTCTATTAGTACTAATACTACAATATGATTAAAGTGTGTTATATATGCAGGAAATGTATACCTGACCCTTTTAAAGCATATTAAAAAAGGTAAGACATTTAATAATATACTACTCTTAGTGATGGTTCTCACTTAACCTCTTGAAGAGGATAGCAAATATTGTCATCAAGAGATGAATGACAACATCAAATGAGTCTTAGCTTGATGGCCTAAGCTTAAAAAAGAAGAAAGACTAAAGGGCATGCTAGTAACAACCTATAAAACTAAAAGCAGAATAAGGAAAAGTCTATGATAAAATGAACATACCTCAAGCACCCTTCAAATGTTGCTCATATATGATAGCCCCAAATAACATTGTTTTATAAAATAGTACAAGTGAGCCACTACTGGTGAACCCTAGTTAAAATTTCCCATTAACTTGCAATCTTCTAATGTAGGGAAAAGGTCAATCTCCATGGTGTCCCTAGGTTTAGAGAAAAGCATCATTGAGATGACATAAAGGATAAAGCATTAGGCCACTAGGCCCACAATCTCTGTATGGAATCAGCCATCAACCATGGTGCCCATGTTGTAAGCTCTACCTAATAAAGGTGTTGTTGTCCCTTTGCACTAAGAAGGGGGGGTTGAATTGGTGTATAAAAATTTAAAAAACCAAAAAAGAGGGGAAGAAGAATGAATAGAATTGAGACAATGATTTATAGTGGTTCGGGTATAATCGACCCTACGTCCACTCCCCAATCTACCAATTGGGTATTTCACTATCTCAAGGTTTTTCAAGCTCACACCTGACTTGTACAACTTGTGTTTTGATGGCTCACACACAACCTTACAACAATGTGTTTTTAGGCTAATACACAACCTCACTCAAGTGTTTCACTAGGCTCTCACTTAAACCTTTCTTGAAGTGTTTTTATAGGCTAACACTACAACCTTACAACTTGGTGTTTAATGCTCACACCTAACACTTATAATTTCATAAAGAAAATTGAAGAAAAAGAGTAGTAAAGATTGAGAGCTTTAATTACTTGTAATAAATTTCTTAGCAACCTTACTCATGGCTATTTAGTGAAGTATTTATACCCAAACTTCACCAAAGAGACGTTGCAGATCATAGCTCACAAAATCTTTGAGACATGCTTGACAGATTCTGTATTAAATGCTTGACAGTCTCAATTTGCGGTCGCTACTACTCATTAGCGGTCGCAAAATCTAAATTTCTGAAGGAAAATCTCGTTTGTGTCTAACGGCTAATCCACGTGGTAGCTTCTAATTAGTTCATTAGAAAAATATATTTGTTGCTCTTTTACCTACTTTTAGAAGTCATGGTCGCGAGCTTTCTTGTATAGGACGCGACAAAGGATGCAAATTCGTCTGCCAAAAATGGTTATCTTCTTCTTCACGATTCGCGGTCACTACCAACAAGATGCCTTCGTGAAATTTGACTTTCAACGGTCTGCTGGAACACGTGTCATGCTGTGACTGTGGACTTACTTCCCTTTTGAGTCACTTCGAAATTCACAGTCGCGACTAGGGCATGACACATACGACAATTTCGTCTGTTAATTTTGGACTCTTTCATTTGGATGAATCGCGGCCGAGAATGGCTCCACGATTTCACCTGTCTGCTTTCTAGCAATGTTTCTTAACATATTGTAGTCGCGAATACAAAGTAACGATCATAATTTAGTAGTCATTTTTCATACTTGAGGAATTTTTGAGCTTCATCTAACTTTCAACTTTAGATAAAAACTAAAGGCTGCAAAATAACACTAATTTGAAATATTAGACACGATCAATCTCCTTTGTCAAGATCAAAAGAGGTCCAAGACTTGGGTTAACTGCTTTAATCCAACAATCTCCCCCTTTTTAATTTTGACAACTTAAATTGATCCTTATTAATAATAATTCATAAAAAGTGAAGTTAGAGTATAAATAATGATTAAATGAATACTTAAGACAAAAATTTGCTAAGTATATCATTTAATCAAACAAAGTGGATTTAAGAAACAGTAAGTATGATGCTCCAAATAAGTATGATGTTCCCCCTTAACTTATGCTATAATTTTTAAACTTAGATGTTTCTCCCCTTTTGGCAAGATTAAAAAGAGGGTGTATAAGGGAGAAAGTAAATTTATGCATAAGGAATAATAAGGAGAAAAAGTAAATATTAAAAAGCATTCGATAATAATCACATAAGATCATAATATAACAAAGAAACAACTTTATTTATTTATAACTGTGAGATCACAAACTTTTAAACATAAAAAAAAGTACAAAGAGATCCCTAAACTAGAAAGTAGAAGACTCATCACTAGAGGTGTCTTCAACCTGTGCAGGTGTTGTTCCCTCGACTTCATCTCCATCTTCAACGTCATCTTCATTGTCATCTCCATCTTTTGTATCTTGAAAGTCCATGAAGTCTAGAAGATAACAAAGAGGGACTCTGACTTTCTTTTGGAGATCCACCATATCGCTATGAAGATGGGAAAGGAAGAGTAGCCTTTGCTTCATCATCCTCATCATTTTGTCTAATTTGTGATCTAAGGTGGCAAGAGACAACTTTGTCTTTGCTTTGGGTTGAGGAGGAGGAGGAGGAGGGACTTGAGTTGTTCTTTCGTCGATTTGGAGCCTCTTTCTTTTAGAAATTTGAGAGGACTCCACTTTCTTTGCCCTTATCGCGCCAAGAGTATAGGTGTAAGTGTCTGGATGGATGGCCTTGGCGTTGATCAAATATGTTAGGTCGAGGAAGTTTTGTGATGGAAGGAGCTTCTTGGTGAGGAATTGCTCATTGTCCTCATTAAGAGCTCCAACAAATCGATAGATGGCGGTGACATGAGAAGAGAATAAAAATTGGCTCTTTGGCTTGGTGCTCATGTGGATTAGTTGATCCACAAGGTAGCGGCCAGTTTGGATGGGTTTGTTTTTGACAAGGCAAAATAAGAATGCCAAGTCTTTTTGGGAAACATTTTCATTCCCATCACCCCTCGCATTGATGGAGAAGGTGATGATCCGATGAAGGATCCACAAAGGTAAGGTTTTTATATGTTTGGAGAGGGAAGAACGGGGGTCGTGTTTGGTCTCAATGGATATCTTCGACCAAAATTCAGAGTAGATCACATCAAGTGCGGAGATGATGAGAGGTATGTGTTCTCCAACTTAGAAATTGAAAAGGGACGATAATTGGTCGAACGTTATGAAATAGGGATCGCTAAAGCCCCAAAATATTAACCCATATTAGCTCGCCCTTGATTCGACTTTGCGACTGAGTTGCACAGTGCACATGAATTCTAGCACCACCTCCTCATACCCAGGTTCATCTCAGAAGATGAATTCATTCCACCTAAGGTTGGATAGAAAAGCGTGAATTTCGTTGTTGAGACCCAAGGTTTCGAGCATGAATGTGGAGATAATCTTGTTGGGGACGATCATCTTTAAAGAGTTTGCCTTGTATCGATCTTTCTCTTCCTTAGTTATGCCCTTCATGAGGTAAAGGGCAGGAGGAGCAGAGGGTTGAGCCACTGCTTTGTCCTTGTCTGCCTTAGATAATTTATTTGGAGCCATAGAAATAGATGAAGAAGTTTGGAAAAAAGTTGAGAGTGATTTAAGAAGTAGAAGTGGTTTGGAGCAGATGTGAGAAAATCACTGTTGAATGGGGTATTTATAAGCTTCAAAGGGTGTACGGTAACAAATGACTAGAAATTGATTAAATGAAGGGTTGGAAACGGTTGGCCATTAAATCACATAAATATGAGTCGATTACTCAAATTCACGTCTGCAAAAATGGAAGTTGCGACCTTGAATTTCAAAAAATATGAGTAACGGATAAATTTTCCTCGGGAATACGCACTGCAACGGTTAAAATTTTGAAATTAATGACCAAAATTTGCAGTGGAAAGAAATTTCGTGACCACGAATTGACATTTGACAGCCGGTAAAAGTTGACTTGTAATTCACGACCGTGAAGAAGGAATATCGACCGAAATTATGAGTCAGCAAGGATAAGAATGAAAATTTTTGAAAAACATGTGATTCCTTAGAAATAAATAATAAAACCTTCCATATCAATCATCAATCAAACATATCACATATATATATCACACAAGATCAAACAAGAATTTTCATTTGAGGGAGCTTCCATCAAGCATTCCCAATTCTCTTTTAATGAAGTTCATCCTTTCTTCATTTAGAGGTTTAGTGAAAATATCTGCAAGTTGATGATTAGTGTCAATGAATTCTAACACAACATCATCTTTTTACACATGATCTCTGAGAAAGTGATGTCTAATATCTATGTGCTTACTTCTAGAGTGTTGGATGAGATTCTTTGAAAGATTGATAGCACTAGTATTGTCACATTTGATAGGAATGTGATCAATCGCTTTGCCAAAGTCCTTTAATTGTTGTCTCATCCAAAGAACTTAGGTGCAACAACAACCCGCTGTCACATACTCGACTTCCGCGGTAGACAAGGCAACCGATACTTGCTTTTTACTAAACCATGAAACTAAGCATTCACCTATGAATTGACAAGTTCCAGAAGTGTTTTTTCTATCTAATAAGCTTCCCACATAATCCGCATCCCAATACCCAACTAGGCTAAAAGATGTGTTCCTAGGATACCATAGTCCTGAGTGAATAGTGTCATGCAAATATTTGAAAATTCTCTTTAAGGCATTCAAATGAGATTCTCTAGGTGAAGATTGAAACCTAGCACACATACAAACACTAAACATTATATCTAGCCTAGAAGCAATAAGATAGAGTAAAGATCTGATCATACCTCGATATCTCTTTTCATCTACTACCGTACCCGATTCATCCTTGTCTAGCTTGATGGTACTACTCATTGGAGTTTTTGCTACCTTGCATCCTTCCATGCCAAATTTCTTTA
>CATIWR010172094.1:0-30203 GCA_949677035.1 Omphalea diandra
ATTGGAGAGTGGATGTAGGGATTGTTTTGCCCGAACCACTATAAAATCTTTGTCTCCTTGCAATTCTTTCTTCTTCCCTTAATCTTTAGTTTAAATTTTTAAACACCAATTCAACCCCCTTCTTGGTGCCTAGGGACAACACTAACATATAACCTTATAAGATTTTTATAGATTTAAGGCTCACTCTAAAACTTAAAACCCCGTGTTTAAGTCTTATACTTAACCTTTTACAAGGAATGAATACTTTTAACAAATAAAGTACACAAGTAATTAAGAGAGAAAGAGAGGCTTGCGAATTTAAATGTAGGAGTTTAGGCATAATAAATGTTAGTTCTCTTACATTCAAGGCCATTTGATAGAGTATTTATAGATTTAAGCTGCCAAAGATCTATTTTTAAGGAAACTCTCTTAAATCTTTAAGATTTGGTAGGTAGTTTTGCATTAAATGCATGTTAAAAGGATTTTATGGTCAAGATCATATAATGGTAGTTAATATTCATATTTTGTGCTAAAAATCACTCTTTCATGATCATGACCTTTAAATGTGGCTAGCGGCTAGTGATACCTGACATATGATTATTGGTTCTTCAAAACTAACTAAGGGAACACTTCATTTTTAATAGATGTCTCGATCGTGAATAAGACATTCATGATCACAATCTAGGATAACATTGGAATAATGCACTATGATCCTTATCGCGAATGGGACTGGACCTTTTGGTTCATTCTTGAAATTCAATTGTGTCATGCCTTATTTTTCAATCTCACAAAATTTAAACTAGATAATGACTCCTTGGACATATGGCATACTTTAATTGGGTTCTCGAGTGATAGTTAAAACACTTTTTTGAAAAGATTTGAAGGTCGTGGTCATGAAGCTAATGTGATTTAAACTATGAATCAAATTGGAGGTTTAGATTCCATTTTTTTAATGAATAGCTATCACGAAATTCTAAATAACAAGCGCGATCCTATTCTTGATCACACTTTAATTGTCTTAGGCGTGAATTATAAGTTAATTTTTAGAGACTTTTGAGATTTTACTTCCATTCAACTTTTCACTTAATTCCTATCATATTTTTTGTAAGAACAACACTTAACACAATCATTAAAACTTTTTAATCTAGATTGTTAAGCTACAAAGAGAAGTTTGACCAACTTAGTCTAAAAATCTCTCTTTTTTTATTGAAAATCTAAGTTGAATTTTGCAAAGTATAAGATCCCTACCACGCTTTTCCTTGTAAAATCTAAGTATGTAGAAGTCAAAATGAAGTTAAAAGTTATAGTCCCTTAGACTTACAAATATATCAATAACACTTAGGCATGAGATTTTAGAGTTTTAAATATACTCCCCCTCAATCCAATACTTCTGCTTAGTTATCTCAATAAATTTAATGTAGTACTATTATCTTTGCATGTAATTATCCATTATCCAATTTCTCTCCCCCTTTGTTAAGATGAAAAAGAAAGGGGATGGGGAGGAACAAGTGAGAGAGAAAGGATATAAGTAACCATAAACATGAATATTGAATTTATCACACACACAAGTACACTTGAAGACAAGGAGATAGAAACCAATTAAACCATAAACAAATATTTTCATTAAGATAAGCAAACCCAATTACGTCATTCAAACCACACAAAATTTAAAATTTCAAACATTTACAAGAATGTTTGATCACAAGTTTGGGCCTTAAAATTAAAAAAAACATAAAAAAAACATAGCAAAAATAAAAAATGAAGATGAAAAATAGAAATAGAAATAGAAATAGAAATGAGAAATTAGAAACAAAAAGAAGCTAGACTGTGGGGGAAGGGTCATCATTTCTTTTTTATTCTTGATGTTCTTCTTCTTCACTCTCCTTCTTTTTAAAATTAGGAAGGTAACAAGGAGTTAGTTCCATTTTCTCTTAAAGGTCTATTATATTACTGTAGAGATGACTAAGAAGCTCAATTCTTTGATCCATAACCCTTAGGATTTTGTCAAGCTTCCTTTCAATAATGGAAAGAGAAATGGAAAGAAAAGGAGGTTTACTAGGAACTTATACCTTAGAATATAGTTGTTGTTCCTTTTATCCTTCTTCATTTTTGTCATTATAAGACTTGTTGAAGTCTCACCCCTTGTGCTCTTAGCAAGTACTCATAAGTATAGGGTTTGATGGCTTTGGCATTCAACAAAGAGTTAAGGTTAAGATAGTTAGTATTGGGGAGGTAGATGGTTTGAAATATTATTCATTTTATGGATTCAAAGCTCCCATATGTCTATAAATTGCAGTAATGTGAGAGGAAAGCAAAATTTACCCATGTTTAAACTTGCCCAAATGGGGAAGTTGATTAATAAAAAAATGGCTAGATTGAATAGCCTTACCCTCAATCAAATAGTAAAGAAATAAAGGTCTTTTTAGGAAACCTTTTTATTTCCATCACTATGGGCATTTATGGAAAATGTGATTATATGGTGAAAAAGCCACAAAGTTAGGGAATTGATGTTTTTAGCTTAGGTAGTTTTTGAATCATGGTGAGTTTTTATAGAAAACGATGCCAAAAGTCACTAACAACAAGATGGAATTAGCTATGGTTCTAAGGGACTTCATCACGGGTTTGGAAATTAAAAAAGGTGCAAAGAGAGTCATAAGTGATGAAGAATTATTGACCAAAGCTCCTAGAGATAACCCCATACATATTTGTTTTATTGGTTAAGTCTTTTATTGATGACCATGGTAGCCAATAACTCTCTAGTCACCTTATCATATTGAAGTTTGTATCGAAATATGAATTGCTTCCAACCTGAGTTTGATAGATAGTCCTTGATCTCCTTTTTTATTTTAAGAGCTTTTACTTATTTGGTAGGATGGTTTTCTTCTTAATCAATGCATACCTCTCCTTCTCTTTATGAGTAAATTCCTTCATTATGAAAGGTTGTTTTGAAGGAGATAAGGTATAGGTCATTGGACATTGCCCTTATTATTACTCTTAGGTTGCTTTTGTTATATTGCCATTAGAATGAAGTGAGAGTTGGTGTAGGAAAAGTAAAGAAAGAGTAAAAGAAAATAAATTTTTAGGAAAATGAGTGAATTAAGTGAGAATGAAAGAGGGAAAGTGAGAAAAGCGAATAACAGGGCTATAAAAAGGTTTAAACGGGTAGAGAAATGGTGAAAAATGGCTAAAATTACATTAAATGCAAGAAAATAATTGTTTAGAGTGAAGGAGTAATCACCTAGCAGATTTTGCCATCTGCAATCGCTAACAAGGAGTCACAATCCTAAAATATAAATTTCATGAGTAATGGATAGTTTCACCTCAAAAGACACATTGAAAAGTTATATTTTAAGAAATTTTAAAAAATTATAAAGGCAAAATAATTATCTCGAGTGCAAAATTTGAAAAGTTGAAAAATAAAAATATTTAGTAAATCTCAAACACAATTTACAAGCCTATTTTGAAAATAAGCTTAAACATAAATTTTTTTTAAATGGCCCATATACCAAGTGATCAATTTGCTATTTAGATGATTGATTCAAGCGTATGAATATGGCAAAACTCAAATGCAAGTTGAATCAATTCATCTTGTTGCGAACAAGTAACATAAAATACATATATACATATTAAATAAATCATTCGGCACAAATAAAAAAAATGCAAACAATTGTGATCATATTCACCCTAGAAAGCTTTGATCAAACACCCCTAGTTCCCTTTTATTGAAGTTCATTGTCTCTTCATTAAGGGTTTTAGTGAAAATCAACTAATTGGTTATTAGTATCAATAAATTCTAATGCCATAATACTGTTTTGCACATGGTCTCTCAAGAAATCATTTTTAATAGCTACATGATTCCTTCTTCAATGTTAGATGAGATTTTTTTTGCTAGAAAAATTGAATGAATTAGCAATAGACAAAATCCATCGCTAACAGCCTGAATTCCATTGCTAAATATGTATAGCGACAGATTATCAAAAAATGGAGTCTGTCGCTAAAGTAGTGATTGCTAAACAAAATAGTGACAGTTTTAATGGGTCCATCATTAAAAATAGCAATGGATCTGTAATGGAATTCCATAAAAAAAGTGGCATCCTAATTCCCATGATTTAATGATGGATCATAAATTAGCAACTGATATATTTTATCGTTAAGGTCGTCACTATATTAGTGTCGATTGTGCGAGAAAAGTATCTGTTATTGGCTTTTATTTAGCGATAGACAGTTTTCTATCACTATTTTTGCAATTTTGATGACGAACAATAAAGTTCTTCGCTAATTTTGTAATTCTAGCAACAAACACTCAAGTTCGTCACTAATTTTTTAAATTTTTTTATTTGATACATTTAACGAATTTTAAATATTTTTATATTAAGATATATATATATATATATATATATATATATATATATTTAATGAATTTATATTAATGATTACATATTTATATATTATCATAAGGATGAAATCTCAAAAAATAATACTATTATTAATAAATAAATATCACAACATATATAAGAAAGTATAAATAAAAAAAATATCACATAGTATAATGTATAAAATACATAAAAATATCATAAAGTACATAGGTATAAAAAAAATAAGACTGGTCCATTAGTAGGAAGAGTAATGGAAGCTTTTAGGTTCGCATCAGATGTCTGACAAGAAGCAGCAGTAGAAGAGGACTGACTAAAGAATGAAGGTGCAAGTTGACCCATGTCTTAGACCTACCTCTTCTTTTGTTTGCTTGCAGTCTGTAAGAATATCTCATCCTCTCATTGGGTTGACATAGCTCTGAAGATCCCTACACAGGCAGAGTAGCTCTCTCATATAAAGAGTGGTAGCTGTCCTATAATTTAGTGAGAAGTTAAATAGGCTTTAATAAAAAAATAATTAAATAAGTAAATTAATTATTAATGAAGGTGAAATATTAAATGATTAGTCTCAATAAAATTTATAGCTACACTAATAGACAGTTGATCGATGCATTACTAGTGCTTCTGAATGATGTGTGTATACTCAAACACCTTAAAACATGTAATATGGTGGCTTAATTCTCACTTTGAAAATAAATACATTTTATAAATATAGATAAATATATAATAAATATAAGTAACATATTAATTAAAAAAATATGTAAAACATACTCACCAGACATTTACGATACTCACCCATAGATATGAAAACCATAGTAACAGAAGGGGCTAGAACCAAGACCACCTATCTCACTAAGGCAGTTGCCAGACTCTTGCATGCTACACTCCCTGAACTTTAAGGGAACCATGCTGCCTAGCAGTTATCCCATATAGTCTCTAGGATGCTCGTAGGTTGTCTGCCACTTTGTCTCCACCTAGACAAATTATCGGTGTAGCGTGTAGCGACCTGATGCTCCCACCTACTCCTAATATGGGCATCCAGTGATGAATCCTAAGTAAAAAGCTTCTACAAACATAATAAGCAAAATTGATTAGAATAGTGCTTTTAGATAAATAAAATTATTATCATTTACACCTTAAACTCCTCCCAATCACTACAAAAATCTGTCAGATTAGTGATGAAATTATTCAGCACTAACCAAGCAGATTTTGTCGCCAAGCCTGCTTAACGACAGATAGTGATGGACTTACATTTATTGCTAGACTGGTCGTCACTAAGGGCTAGTGACAAAATTTCGTTCCATCACTAGCCCTAGCGGTGAATTTTTCGTCGCTAAAATTTTATTGCTATTATATAGCTACACTTAATGACAAAACAAAGACGAAAACTCTATTGCTAAAAATAACGATGGAATAGCAATAGAATTTTAATGACAGAAAAATTTGTCACTAAGATTAGTGACATAATTTTCGTCAATAACTTAGTGACGAAATTTAGTGATGAAAATTCTTGTAGCAAAATAAAAATTTCATCGCTAAGCTTAGCTATAAGAATTTTCATCATGAGTTCATCACAAGTTTGATAGATTTTTCTATAATTTTATTTAATATTTTGTAAATTAAAATTTTTTTATTTTTATTTTATACTTCCATCACGAGTTCATCGCTAGTTTGACAGATTTTCTTATAAATTTATTTAATATTTGTAAATTATAGTTCTTTTTATTTTTATTTCATACTTATAAATTTTTGTAAAAAATAGATTTTTTATTATTTGTATATTTAATTTAAAAAATTAAAGTTACTAAAATTAAAAAAATAAATTTATTATATAAATAATTTGATTATCATACTTATAAATGATCAATTTATTGAATTTTAATGTTAATATATTATCAATTCTTTAAATCTAAATATCAATATGCTATCAATTATAAAATAAATAAATCATACAAATTTTAAATTAAATAATTAACAAGTATAATTATAGATAATAAAATGAAATTTAATAACTCAAAATTATACAAAATTTATAATCACACATTTTCAATTAACAAATATTAACAATTACATATTTTCAAATAACAAAAAAATAAATAATTACAAATTTTTAACTAACAAAATATTTAAAATTACATATTTTCAATTAACATAACAAAAGGGAGAAAGCAACGGTGAAGGAGGCGGTCGCGGGTGGTGAAGGAGGCGACGGTGCAAGAAGCGATGAAGGAGGCGGTGATGGTGGGTGAAAGAGGAGACAACGATTGAGGAGGCGGCGACGTGTGACAAAAGAGGTGGAGCTGGGAGTGACGAAGGATGAGAACAAGGAAAGAAATGAATAAAAGAGAAAGAAATGAGAAAATAATATGAAAAATGAGTAGAGAAGAAATAAATATGAGACAAAATTTTACCGATGGAATTCTCAGTCGCTAAAATTCAATAATAAAAGAATTCAAAATTTTTATTTTGGACCCAACAAAATTTAACAATGGCAATGAAATCTGTCACTAATTTTCTCACCTAAATAATTTTTAAAATTTTATTTTGGAGCCAAAAAATTAGAGATACAAAATTTTGTTGCTAATCCGTCAATAACTTTCCCACCTAAATAGCCTTTAAATTTTTATATTGGAGCCAAAAAACTAGAGACAAAAAATTTTGTCACCAAGCTCCTCTTTTATTTTATTAATATCCTTATATATATTCATTTTATTAATTTAATATGTATTATCTTCATATGTATATATATTATTAATTTAAATTTAAAGTTAATATTTTTTTAAAAAATTATATATTTAATATTATATTATGTATTTCATATATTATATTATTATATAAGATTATTAATATAATTTAATATTATCACTTTATTATATTATAACTTAATATTATTAATATATTATATTATATATTCAAAATTATTTATATATAATTAAATATTATTAAAATAAATTTATATTAATATTTATATCATAATTGAGTAGCGACGAAACTAGCAATAGAATTTTTCGTCGCTATGTCTAGTGATAGAAAATTCTTTTGTCACTAGGCTGAGCAATAGACAATCCCTCGCTAAGCTATTGACGAAAAATTTCATCGCTAGTTTCATCATTATTATAATTTAATATTATTACTTTATTATGTTATAACTTAATATTCTTTAATATTAATAATATATTATATTATATATTTTAAATTATTTATATGTAATTTAATATTATGAATATAAAATTATATTAATTTTATATTATAATTGAGTAGTGAAGACGAAATTTTCCATCGCTAAATTTCGTTGCAAGGATTAGTGATGAAATTTTTCCATCTCTAAACATCTTTTATATATATATATATATATATATATTCTTAATATATATTAAATTTTAATTTAATATTAAATTTAATATTCTCTTTTAAAATTATATATTTCATATTATATTTATAGTATACTTATATATTTTATATACTATATTATTATTTAATATCATTAATATAATTTAATATTATTACTTTATTACAATATATCTTAATATTATTATTAAATATTATTAATGTATTATGTTATATTATATATTCAATAGTATTTATATATAGGCAATGGAATTAGTGGCGAAAAATCCCTCTCTAAGCTAGTGACAAAAAATTCCGTCACTAGGCTTAGCGACAGAATTTCCATCGCTAGTTTAGTGACAACTTTTATGTTGTCGCTAGCTAGTGACGGGTGATGGAACCAATCACTAAGCTGTCAACACTGAACTGGTGACAACTTAGCGCTAGTTTTGCATACGAATTTAGCAATAACTTTCTAATTAGTCACTATTTTTATAATTATATTAAAAATCCATCGCAATTTCATCACTATTTAGTTACGAAAAGATTTCATCATTAAATCCTTTGCTATTTTGAGAAATTTTTGTAATAAATAAAACTCTCCTGTCGCTTGTGGAACATGCTTCCATGCATTCCCGAAAGCTTCAAGTGAAGCAAAAAAAATCTTGAAGATCCAAGAAGAATAAGTATTGCCTGGAATGAAACTGTTATTTATGCAACAAAGAATAAGTTAGTAAGTGATAATAACTACAAAATATAAAAAAAATATCATACATTATACAAATTATATATTAAGTTATAGATTGCAATTTGAAGGACTTGAAAATCCAAAATTATTTAACAATGAAATAAAAATTAGTTGAAAAAACATAAATCACGTACCACCCATCGATGAGATGGAGCTGCACTTGACCAATACTTGATAGCGGGATTGATGCCACTGATGATGATGTAGTCGGTGTCTCATCCACATCCGATGATGTAAGAGGTACTGATAAGGATGGTGGTTAAAGTGAGGATAGTGGTGATGTTGTCGTAAGGTGTAACTGTAGAAGTGAGGATGGTGGTGATGATGTATTATGAATGCTAAAGGGAGAATGTTTGGAGAACATGTGACCTTAATGCATTGGACTCACTCCTCTACTTTGAATGATGTGTTTAAATGATAACAAAACTATAACAAAATCAAAATAAGTTCTAATGTTTGCACCTTAGTGTTTTAAAATGATTTGAATAGACTCAACAAACTTTAAAGAGGGAGATTGTTGTGAATGTTAGGGAGAGAATGTTTGGAGAACATGTGACCCCAAGGCTCGATAAAACATTAAAGGGCTATAACAAGTTCAATGGGTATTGTGAAAGTTTAATGGACGTTGGACCATTCAACGAGCATTGCATGATGAATAATGGATGTTGATTCGATATTGTAAATTTCCAAAGTCTTATGGACCTCGCAATGGGCATTGTCCTTTTGCAATAGGCATTAGAGAACTACTCCAGGTTGAGTTGTACTGGACCTCGCTATAGGTATTGTAGTTTTGCAATGAGCGTTGATCTAGCCTAACAATAGACATTGCATATTCACAATAAGCATTGAAAAAGCATCCAAGCTTGAGCTAAAGTTTCTAGAACTCGAAACAAATGTTAGCCTTTCTCAACATGTGTTGAAGGAGTTTCCAACAGACATTGCAAATTACTCAACAAGTGTAGAAAGCAATTGTGCAAAGTTTAAAAAATAAAGCATAAAGTTCAAGCTTTTTGAAAATAAACAATGGGCATTGTTCTTGCTCCAACAAGCATTATAGCCAAAGCCAACATGTGTTAAATGATAGAGAGTGAGTGTTGGAAGTATTGTTATAAGTTTAACGTGGTTAATAAAGAACAATGGGTGTTATCACCTCTAACGACTAGTTTTGTAAAGCTTTCAAACTAAATATTAACTATTCCAATGGCTAGTTTTAGAGTTTAGCTATATAAGGAGCATTTTTAAAGACTAGGAAATAAGTTAGAAAGGTTAGAAACATTATGCATCAGTGTGAATATCTTTGTAACTCTTTGTGCAAACCTTTTGGGTGTTGCTTGTATTTTGAGTATAGTAAGATTGCTTTGTTACTCTTTTTTATAGTATATCTTTTTGAGCACTAATAATGTATTTATTGCCTGATTTGAGAGGCATCGACACTATTTAGATCTGTCCTTGCTAATGGTTGTAAAGGTTGGCATTATGCCTAGAAAAATAACAAGGGAAATGTTGTCCTTAAACCTGTAAAAGGGAAGGTTCTTCCTGAGCCTGTGAAAGGAAAGGTTGTCCATGAGCCTTGAAAAGGAAAAGGTTATTCTTGAGCTTCCAAAAGGAATAGAAAGGCCTAAGTGAAAACTTAGGGAGTTGAGTAGGGACATTGTCGAACCACTATAAAATCCTTGTGTTGATTTGTGTTGTTTACTTCTACTATGTTTGTGTTTGTGTTTGTGTTTGTTTTTATGTTTGTTTATTTACAACCTAATTCATCCTCCCCTTTTAGGTTGCCTCATCTACCACTCATTCCAACATTTGGTATTCAAGCCTAACCTCTTTTGAAGCTTAAGTGCAAGAGGGACATGATCATGGTAGCCTAAAATGAGCATGGACCAGAAGGACAATCAGTTGTGAGACCTCACTTCTTTAATGGAATAAACTACTAGTATTGGAAGAGTAGAATGTATTACTTCCTCATATTTGAGTCCATTGAATTGTGGAGAATGGTAGAGAAAGGTCTATACATTATATTGAAAATATATGTTGATGGGAGTCAAATAAAAAAGGACATTGATGAGATGTCTAGTAAAGGAAAAAATATAAGGATGAAAATAAGAAAAAAGATTGGGATAGCACTCAAAGCTACTTGCAAATGCCATAGCTCAAATGATGAAGAGCTGGATGAAGAGCAGATGGCTCTCCTAATAAATAAATTTAGAAGGATGTTAAAGAAGAAAGGCAAAGGCAAGCTTGAGTGGATTGAATGCTATGGATGTGGCAAGCTTGGACACATGAAAATAGATTGCCCAAAAACTATAGCTATGAAAAAAGACAAGAAGAAGAAAGCCTATAAAACCACTTGGGATGTCTCTAGTGCATCTAAACCAAGTGAGGATGAAGAAAAACTAAGGATGGGAAGAAAAGAAAGAATTAATCTCTACTTCATGGCCTTAGAGGAGAGCTTTCAAAACAGGCATGTCCTAACTCTTTTAATAGTGATTTAGATGAGGATGATCAAGAGTTAGAAGACATGTTTACTATTGAAAATCTTATTGAGACCCTAAAATCCACCAATAATAATCTTGATAAAAAATAAGATTTTGAAAATTGAATTGGTGGAACTTAAGAAAGGCTTTGAGTTATTACAAAAGGAAAATAAGGCTTTAAACTAAGAAAAGAAATTTATGAAATTTTATCTTCTCAAAATGAAAGTCTGAAGAAAGAGATCTCAACTTAAAGGATTCACTTACCTCTTTTACAAAAGGAAAAGAAAAACTTAATCTTATTTTGGGCTTTCAAAAGACTTCAAAGGATATAAATGGCTTAAGTTTTGATCACTCTAAGCCTACCACTTCTAAGCCAAAGTTTATGAGAACTTCTACCAAAGCTGGAACTCTCTCACCTTCATCCAAATTATATGTGCATAATCATAGCTACTCTCACCCACACTATCACATGCCAAAGGTAAATCATGCCTTTATTTATAGAACTAAGTATTGTAAGAATGCATAGGTTCCTTCATGTTTTAGGCACCAATCTTTTAGTGAGCCACCTCACACTTTCTCTACACAAGAGCTGAAGAAAGCATTTGTTTGGCAATGCTTTTTATTATGGAAAATATGGCCGTAAAGTATACTTTTGATATGTTAGGTTGAGAGATGAACATGTTTATGCTAGTAACCCCTACGGACCTAAAAGAATATGGGTATCAAAGAAAGTTTAATTTTACAGGTTTGGAGGCTTCTTACCCCTTGCACAAAATGAAGAATCAAATGGAGAGAGGAGCTGCAGTATTTGAAAGACTTGTATTTTTAAAAAACACAATAATTGGTATCAATTGGGAATCATGAACTGTAATGCATCTTTATCCCTCATTTTGTTTATCTTAACATGTTTTTGCTAAAGGGGAGTTTGAATTTTAACCCATCATTAGTAGTAGTTTGGATGTTTTTATTTTAGGAATCTCTAGTAACTATCCTTCTTTTCTTGCTTTTCTTAATTTGTGAAGAGAACATGTAACCCCAAGTCATGTCTATTAAATTTGTGTTTGAATATCTTAGGTGATTTGTTAGAAAAAAGAATAAAAATAGTTAGAATTTTCCTTTACAAGTATTCTTTATTTTTGGAATTGTCATGTTTGTTTTGTTTTTTAGGAAGTTGGTCTAGATTTTAGGAAGAGAATGTTTGTATGTTTGAAAGGTGGAGAATGTTTGTACATTTTTTTTAAAATGGAGAATTGTTATATATCTTTTTGTCATGTTGACAAAAAGGAGTAAAAAGTTTGGATGTTGTGATTGGATGATTTGATTGCTTTATTTGGTATCACTTATTTGCATACCATATAACTTAGTACCATCTATGTTTTTAACATCTAATATTTGGTATCTTATGTTGTATATTTGGTATCAAGCCTTGTTTGGATATTTTGATTGATATGTATTTTGTTTGGAATTTTCTTTATAGTTTTGTGTTTTAACATTTGGTATCCTTTATATTTAAGTTTTGTATTTTTGGTATCAAAGCATCTTGGTTTGTCATCATTCAAAAAGGGAGAGAATGATAGAGGGAGAATGTTTAGAGAACATGTGACCCCAAGGCATTGGACTCACTCCTCTACTTTGAATGATGTGTTTTGAATGATAACAAAACTAAGAGAAGTTCTAATGTTTGTATTTTAATATTTTTGGATGATTTGAATAGACTTAACGAATGTTTGAAGAACATGTAATCCCAAGATCTAACAAATGTTAAAGGGTAAGAACAAGTTCAATGGGCATTGTGCAAGTTCAACGGGCATTGAACATCTCCCAATAGGCACTGGACCATTCAACAAACATCAAAAGATGAATAATGGATATTGATTGGATGCTACAAATTCCCAAAATCTTCTAAACCTCACAACAGGTGTTGTCCCTTTGCAACGAGTATTGGAGAACTACTCCAAGTTGAGTTATGCTAGACCTCACCACGGGCATTGATCTGGCCTAGAAATAGGTGTTGCATATTCACAACAAGTGTTGGAAAAGTGTCCAAGCTTGACCTAAAGCTTCTGGAACTCGAAATGGGCATTGGCCCTTCTTAACAAACATTGAAGGAGTTTTCAATGGGTACTGTAAATTACTCAACTAGTATGAAAAACAACTATGCAAAGTTTGAAAAATAAAACACAAAGTCCAAGCTTTCTGAAAATGAACAACGACCATTATTCTTGCTCCAATAGGTGTTGTAGTCAAAGGCAGTGGGTATTGAACAATGGAGAACGGGTGTTAGAAGTAATCATTACAAGTTCAATGGGGGTTAATGAAGAACAATGGGTGTTGTCACCTCTAACGGGTAGTTTTACAGAAAAGCTATCAAACTGAATAATCAACTGTTCCAATGGCTAGTTTTGGAATTTGGCTATATAAGGAGCTCTTTTAAAAACTAGAAAATAAGTTAGAAAGGTTACAAACATTGTAAATAAGTGTGAACATCTTTGTAACTCTTCGTGCAAACTTTTTAGATATTGCTTGTATTTTGGGTAAATTTGAGCACTAATAATGTATTTGCTGCCTAATTTGAGAGGCATTGACACTGCTTGGATTTATCCTTGCTAATGGTTGTAAAATTTGGTATTGTGCCTAAAAAAATACCAAGGGAAAGGTTGTCCCTGAGCCTGTAAAAGGAAAGTTCTTCTTAAGCCTATAAAAGGAAAGGTTGTCCTTCAGCCCTGTAAGCGGAAGGTTGTTCCTGAGCCTACAAAAGGAATAAAAAAGCCTAAGTGTAATCTTAGAGAGTGGAATAGGCACGTTATTGAACCACTATAAAATCCACATGTAAATTGTGTTATTTGCTTTTACTGTGTTTATGTTTGTGTTTATTTATTTATAACCCAATTCAGCCCCCATTTTGGGTTGCCTCACTTGCCACTCATTCCAATATATGTCTCAGGTGCTAATGGTCACATTGGTGGAACCGAAGGTGAATGATGTGAACCTCGCCCCACTGTCCCTTGCCCAAAAGTGCCTGAACTAGATTTATTGTCATTTAGGCTTATAATAATATCATCACCTCTCCCCCTCATGATGTATATATATACTAATAACTAAATAAAAATAGACAATTGTAGATAAGAAATGGATCATTTTAATAACATATGCATAACAAAAAAAACATTGATTACCATAAACATAAAGACAAATAAAAATCATATGTATACAAAGTAGCTCTAATAAGTTTCACTATCTATATCATTATACAAATCCCCTTCCTCATTAGTTTCTACATCATCATCATTTGATTCTAACTCTACATCTGCATCATCTTCTAATTCAACATTGTCATCTTCAATTTAAATAAACTTACCATTTGGATCATTCAAAGATTTAGATTCTCTATCCTCCACAATTGTAATTGTATGAACATCTACACCATTCACTTAGAAGGCCGATACTACATAAGAATATGAAGTTGTTGCAAATATTTTTGGAATATGGACTTGCCCTTGAGCTTTAATTTTACATATAACCAACCAATTGCTCAAATAACATCTTAAGCTAAGTAACTGTAACAATAAACATGAAATGCTTGCATTGCAATAACAAATGTCTCATACTTATTGAAACTTCATTTGCGATTCACTTCAATAAGTTTATATTTTAGATGAACTTTAGTGCCCAAGTTGGACTTCAGATCAAACCAGTCACACTTGAATAAAACTGTTCACTTAATTAACAACTGTGTATACGCCAACTCCATAACTTTAATTAACCAACCATAATAATTGCTTTCATTTGAACTATAATTGGAGCCTTTTATATAAACACCACTATTCATGGTAGCTATATGAGAACCATAACCATGTCTTTCACTGTCAAATTTAAATCCATTTTACATAATACCCTGGATAAGACGTCACCATTCATAATAGACCTTTTGTTAGATCCTTTATTAATTTGTTCAAGATGTTATGTAAGGGATCATGTGCCTAAAATAAATACCCATCAATTTAGTAACAAATAAATTTAAGTTCAATGTAAATATGCATGCATAAAAACAAAAATAACAGAATCTTGATACTTGCATAATTGTTAAACCAAGATCTAAATTAATTTTTAAGTTTTGCATAAACTTCAAGACTAGCAATGTGTGATTGACATTGCTTTAACTCGTTAACATAAATTCTATAAGGGAAAAAAATTAAATACACATGAACTTAACAAATTGAAATATGAAAATAAACAAACTTATCTGCTACTTACTTAATGAGTAGTTCCATTTCTACACAATTCAATAAAATGTAGCATTGAGTAGCCTTATATTCTTGATCAATCATGAATCTCATTTTTGCTTTCCAAATGTGTGATTAGGACGTGTAAATATCGAAAGATTCCCTTCATGCTCTTCCACCACATCTCAAGAATGGTCACATTGTGAGTCACATTTCGAATAAAACAATGATGCTTCTTCCACTAAATATGCATAGCATATTGAACCTTTAACTTTGGCTTTTATTTCTATTGTTATTTTTCAGCCTTCGAAGGTACCTACAATATTGATGCATATAAGACAGTGTATATACATAAATCAAAATAAAATATGAAACCTACTCATGTCAACTATTAATTACCTCTCAAAAGGATATATATATCGATATTGGACTGGACCGACTATTCTTGCTTTATAAGCCAGGTGAATCGAGAGATGTTCCATTGAATTGATGAAGCTTGGAGGAAATATACACTCCAACTTATAAAGAATGATAGGCATCTCTTCTACAAGTCATTGCATGTCCTCAATGCTAATGATAGTAGTAGTTAGGTCTTTAAAAAAGAGGATCAATTTTGTTAAGCCCTTCCTACATTGCCCAACAGTAGGTCATGATATGCAATTGGTATCAATCACTACATGAATACATGACAATTATGGCTTTTCAACTCAAACAACTTTAATTTTTTTATGTCCACGTATCTAGCTATATTTGACACACACCTATCAGGAAATTTAATATTTTTTACCCATTCACATAAGACTTCTTTTGCCTACTTCTCTAATGTGTAACAAGCTTTAGAGTATTTTTTTGTTACTATAATCTTTTCTAACTTAGGGCAATGATAATATTGACTCAACTCCTGCAAAGATTTATTTATGTCCTTCAACTTTCCTTCCACACTTATAACAATATTAATACATTATTGAAAATATTTTTCTCAATATGCATTAAATCCAAAATATGTTGAATCAAGTTCGTACTCTAATAAGGAAAATCCCAAAAGATGTTTTTTTTCCCTCCGTCCACAAGTCCTACATAGTGGACCATTTATCTCATCGACATCTAGTTCAGTGACTTTCTTAAGACCTAATTGATTTATCTCAATCAATATCTCAACTCTAGTTTTAACAGGCAGTGGACCTTTGGTCAATATTATATTCTTAATGAATGACGTTTTGCTCCTTCAGTGTGGATGATCTTCTAGTAAAAACTTTTTATGATTATCAAACCACAACTACTTTATACTCTCTAACAGAGTAAAAGCATCATAATTCTCCATGCAATATGGACAAGTAAACCTTCTAGCAGTACTCCACCTTGACAACATCGCATATGTGAGAAAATCACTTATTGTCCACATAAGAGCAACTCATATCTAAAAATTTTGTTTCTTTGAAATATCATTTATTTGCACACCCTTATGCCACAACTGTTTGAGTTCTCAATACGTGGATATAAAAACACATCCAATTTATCCTTAAGATTTTTTTGCCCAAGTATTAACATTGATAATAACATATAGGCTTCCCTCATACATAACTATGGTGGCAAATTATATGGTGTGACAATTATAGGCCATGAAGAATATTGTTGTCCTAATTGACTGAATGATTGAAACCTATTTGTGCAAAGACCTAATCAAACATTTTGAGTTTTCGTCGCAAAATTTAGATGTGTTTGATTGAAATGCTTCCAAGTAGGAGAATTTGAGCAATGATACATGACCACCTCTTTAACGTCATGTTCAACATGCCAACGCATTTCTACAAGTATTGCTTTAGATGCGTACAATCTTTGCAATCGAGGAGTTACATAAAAATATTACATCTTCTTATAAGGAACAAGAGTTTTACATCATTTAACACCTTCACTATAATGCCTCTTGTGTTGAGCATCACCACAAAACTTACAACTAGTTAATTCATTGTCTTCACGCTAATAAATCATGCAACCATTGTTATAATAATGAATCTTTTCAACCGATAGTCCCATACCTTGCACTAATTTCCTAATGTAATAGAAGTTATCAAGTATCAAACTATTCCTTAATGCAATATCTTTCATTATTATAACATTTCGTCAAAATTTCATTATGACATATGGTGTTTTGGTTTCATATGCATCAATTAGAAAATAAGTAATAACTATAAATGCCTTGTACAACTCAGATACAAGTCGCATCTACAATCGTAAGCATGTCGTAAAACTTCTAAGCCTCAAGATTCGATTATTCTTCCATCTAATTAGGATTAAAATGAGGACCGACTACATCTAATATAATTATTTGGTATAGATTTGATGATTCAACCCTTTCTCTGGCATCGCTTAATCATGGACTGCATTTGCACTATCTCCTTCAATGGTTTCACCATGTAAAGTCCACATATAATAATCATGGAAAAAACCATTTATGTACAAATGGAGCTTCATGGCATCCACTTCCAAAAATATGTGGTTTTGACACTTGCGATGGTTGCACAGACACCTAGTCCTATTCCTATCATTCAGTTTTGGGTGATTGCAAGCAAATTCAATAAAATTTTTCATCCCATTCATAAACTATGTATTCAACAAACCATCCTTAAGCTTCTTATATATTCATTCTCAATCGGGTTTCATTTTTCCTTCTTATGACCAATACATAAAAAAATACATATAAATGAAATTTGGTTTCAACTGTATTACGATTCCTTATAAATCCATTTATATATTAATAGGTAGGAAGCTACTCATTCAGAAATGTGACATCTGATGACCACGAACAAATGCAATATATTCGTCAATATGCAAAAATTTTGACAACATCTCCCTTTAGTTCTCCAAATACATAACATGAAATTAGTACTTACTCCTATGACTTACACCATTTTGGTGTCATCGCATGAATTAGCACTTTTTTTATTATGTATCCGGAGAACAGTAGAGGATACTATTGACTTTCTACATATTAACGAAAACACTTGCATCCACTGGTTTAGATACAAACATCACATTTCTAAATTATTCGACTTAGACAATTCAGTATTGTCTCACCATATCCAATGAGACAAACACCAAACGAGAATCTAAGGCTTATGTGACAAATAACTTCATATTTATGAATATACACTTACTAGTGTCAAGTTAATCATACTTAAAAGGCTAATGATATTTTGGCAGAGTCTCCTTTATAACTTGGACTAATCCTCCTATTAAAAACAATATATATATATATATATATATATATATATATATATATATATATATATATATTGTATAGCTCAATCATATATACACTTCTTTTACAAAATCTATGAAATCCTTCACTTCCAATTATCCTTAGATCACCAAATACTTGGTATATCACAATAACAAAGCATTAATACTTAAAACCAAAATAGGTATGGCAAAAATAAATACATTATGCATCAATATAAGCTATGCAAAACAAATTGAATCAAAGTTTAAAAAATTAATACTTATCATAAAATACAAATTATTAAGTTTATAATTTATAAAGAGACAAATAAAAAGTACTTTATTAGAATAAAATTTGTAAGTGCAACACCTTAAAAATTCGAATCTTTAAAATTTTTACCTCAAAGTATTATTGATTTATAAAAATTTTTACCTCAAAGTATTATTGATTTATCTTATTCGTAACAAGGGATATTCAATTCTCATTCTTTAATCTAATTGCATTTTATTCTTTCGGAATGTTATTGTGTCTTTTATGATCATCCTTATTTCGTAGCATTTCAAATTCTCTCTTTAACTGAAAATGGGTTGTTCAATAAACTGTCTTTCAGATTTATCTTTTCTTTATGTTCATTTTGTGTCTGTTACGATCATCTTTTTTATGATTATCAAACTTTATATGGTTTTAGTTTATTTTGTTCATAAAATAGTTTTTCATTTAACTATCTTTTGGATAATTTCGTTTTTATTTTTTGTATATTCTTTGTGTCTTTTATGTCATCTTATTAATTTTTTTTATTATAACACTGACCTTGTATCCTTTTTTATTATGTTAATCATAAAAGGGTCATTATATTCTTTGTTTTTACGGTTCTTTATTGTTTATTTCTTTATATATTTTGTGTCTTTTATGATCATAGTATTCATTTGTTTTACTTGTATGATTTGCAACAAAAAATGTTATGCATTTTGTGTCTTTTACAATATCTTATCACAAAAAAGGAATCAATAACACAAATTTTGAGCCAACATAACAACAAGCATAAACAAAATAAATACACACTTCTACAATTCCTTAGTAAATCCTTCACCCCTCGAGTCACTAAATACTCGGCAAATGACACATAACATCAATCATTAAGTATAAATATAAAATTGCCTAATAATCTTCGGGCATTTAAATAAAAGCTTTATAAAATACAAAAGCATTATACAACCAAATCAAAAGTATAATTAATTGGGGAATAATAATAAGGCTGATTACAAATCATTCACAATCAATAAAAATTGAACAATTAAATTCACACTTCTACAATTTCTCGGTAAATCCTTCACCGCTAGTTCTCCTCGAGTCATCAAATACCCGACAAATCACACATCCCAACAAATCACACATCTAACATCAATCATTAAGTATAAAAATAAAATTACCTAATAATCCACTAGATTTAGATAAAAGCTTTATACAGCACAAAAGCATTATACAACCAAATCAAAAGTAAATTTTATAAGCAAATAATAATAAGATTTATTACGAATCATTCACAATCAGCAAAAATTAAACAATCAAATTCACACTTCTACAATCCATCGGTAAATCCTTCGCCACCAATTCTCTTTAGGTCACCACATACCCAACTCATACTAAACAATAATTTTGAATAAGTAAATACTTTTATGTAACGACACATACCTTGTGGTTGCAAATAGTATCCAAACAAAAAATGCAATTCAACTAAAAAATTTGTGAGCGCTTAAGCACATAATTGAAAGACCAATAAAAATGCATTTGTAAAGAGCTTGAATTTAACTCAAAATATTGGATTTGAAAGCTATATTACATCTGATACACTTTTAAAAGTTAATGAATAATTTTAAAATAAAATTGTTATATTTCCTATATAAAAATATACAAACTAAATACAAACAAATTTTACTTTTAAGAAATAACAATTTCTTGAAAATGAATCTCTTTAAATCAAATAGGACTATGATTGAGTGGAGTCAAGTCATATTTTATCATTCTAAACCTTTATATTTATGTATTTTTATTTCGAACTTGAGATTAAATTGAGTTTAAAATCGAAAATTGAACTTATTATATAAAGTTGATATGTTAATTTTTTTGATTATGTTCAAACAATTTATATAACGTAACCAAGTAGGAAAGGTTGAAAAACTTTTAATAAAGAAAAATTGCTTTGAGGAAGAACAAAGGCAAATAAAAAAAGAATGATATTATAAAAACTTTCAAAAAGCATAGATATACTTATAAGCTTGCCCAAACTCTAAGCTCACATTCTCCCATCAACTTTTTGAAAGATGTGAACCTTTGTGGGCCTAAACATATTAATATTATAAAGCTCCTTTAATGGAATGACAACTTAATCATTTTACTCTATCAATCTCCATCCCCCAACAAGCAAACAAAATTAATTACGTATGGCAGAGAAAATTTCATTTTAGTTTTTTTAGTTGATTCCTCCCATCTCTTTTAAAATTCGAAAAAGGTTTGATTTTTATCAATAGGAGAATTATTCTAACATTATTCTTGAAATTTATTCTTAGCTCTCTTTATCTTATTTTTTTGAGGGTATTGTGCCAATTTGATTCTTATTTGTATAGACTTAATGCATAATTTGTTTTGTATTACACATTTTTAATAAAAAAAACACTCATATCTATTTTAATTCACATGTTCTTGTATTGTTGGATAAACTTTAATTAAGATGTTGAATTCTCTTGACTCATTGCACTCAATAATTCTATAATGAAAAATCTAAATCTGATAATATTAATTCATGTAAAATTAAATGTAAAGCACATAAGCTTAAAAAATATAATAAATTTAAATTAATAATTCAGAAACAGAGTTAATGAATCTCATTAATCACAAAATTCAATATTTCAATTTTACTAATTATAATATGGGTTAATTCACAAAATTCAATCTTTCAATACTAGGGGATATCTTTTTTTGTATTATTATTGCTTCACTTATTTGAAATTTCCGCTAGAGATTGATAGTACCACAAAAAAAATGGAAGTAAAAACAAACTGTAATAAAACAAGGAATAATTCTTAATCCTTAATTAGTGTATATGAAATAAATGCAATAAGATTAATATAGTCAATGAACAACATATTGAGTTATTTAATCAATAACCAAAATGCCCAATTAAATTCTAGAATAATAACATGTTTTATTTTAGCAAAATTACAAGAATTTAATATTTTTTTTTAAAAAAAAAGTGCTTAAAGAGCGGTGTTTAAACATACAATCAACTAAGTGTTATGTTATATAATCAATAACCAACTAAGTGCAATTGAATTTATTATAATAATATTATATTTTTATCCCAAATTATTGAAATTCAGGAGTATTTTAAAAAAAAAGCCAAATAGCTAGAATCCTAACACAATTTTGGCATTATAACAACACTATAAAAGCATATTGCCAAAAAAAAAAAAAGACAAGAAATAAGAGATATTAGAATTTCAAATCCAATTTGTACATTACTACCAAACATTCAACCATAAATTATTAGCCTAATGAATTATTAGGTATGTTTTATCCAATTCCAAAGTGTGTGTGTTTATATATATAGAAGAACATAGCACTAACCGAGAATCGTAGTAGGTGGTGCCAATTGCAGCTCCGACACCGGCAACAACTTGTTTCCCTCGGCTTCTTCAATATCTAGTTTATGAGGAAGATGGTTTTGAAATTAAGGGAAAGGGTCAATAGAGGGTAGGGATCGAGAGAGGGATAATAAACAAAGAGAGAAAAAGATAACACAAAGAGAGAGAGAGAAAGAGATAACAGAGAGACAAAAAAAGAGAAAGAGAGAGATAGGAATTACAAACTGTGAACCAAAAGGATAAGCATGGGTATAAGGACGAAGCTTAGCGATAAAAAAAAATCTATCACTAAGATTAAGTGAAACGACAACCATTTCACTTAATCAACTTAGCGATATACCAAATTCGTCGCTAAGTTAAAGTTATACTATAATAATAAATTTTGTTTATTAACATAATAAACACTGACATACTTTAATTTCATCGCTAAAATTTGTCGACATTCCCTCTCATTGTCGTCACTATAATAGGATTTTCCTAATGGCACGCAAGATAGCGAGGGTTCAACATTTGTCACTAATCTTGGGGTGATTCTTTAAGCCTTAGTTCTTAGTGATTTGCCTCCTTAAATAATGCTTAAAAGGTGTTTCCAAAGTAGGAAGCTTAAAAGATCTCAAAAAGGAAAAGCTTAAAGGAAAACTAAAAATCCTGTGTTTGCTTTTTAGAGGGCATGACCAAACGCATGATTATGCCCTAATGTGATCAGTTTGTAGTAAAGGAGACATGGTTGTGCATTAAGACCGTGTCTTAGTCCAAAATCTTTTATTCCTCTAACATATGACGACCCGCACGGTCATGTCTTCATGTAATCACTTTGGTCTTCTTTACTTTGAAAATGGCATGGCCAAGCCTTGTGAAGCATAGTTGTGTTTATGCTCGATCCTGCTTGACTCCTTTTGGCACATGGCCATAAGCATGGTCATGCCTCTTCTCATTTTCTTCCTTTATTCTTCTTTCTTTCATTCTTTGCCTATAAATATAAAATACCCTTTGTATGGTTTAATTATAAGCAAAATTAAAACATTATTTCATAGATTTAAAGGGAATTAACCTATCAAATATATGAATTATGGCACTAAAAGAATTCCCCCTACCTTAAACTCTTGCTTATCCTCAAGCAAAAATCATTCACGTCAATGTAAATTTCAATAATACAAATGACTAAGACTAAGTATTAAGGTCTCAATGAAGATTTAACTCAACTATAGCCATGATTTCATTGATCAAGAAAATTCACTTATTACAATAATAAGTCCTTAAATAATCATGTTTTGCTTATAATCAACAAAACATAATAGGGTGTGTGTGCCTTGGCATTATATTTCATTTAATATTTGGATTTCCTTTAGCACATATATTAGATAAGGTTCCACTTCGATTCCTTAGAATCACATATGACTATAGGTGAGACTAATTCACCTTTCAACACTATTATAGTGGCTAGCATCATTAAAGATCTCATGATCTTTAAAGATGCTAAGATAAGGGTTATATTAATGATCTGAGACATGATTAGACACTTCATGTGTATTGCCCATAATCATTTCAAGGCATCCATAGTATCCCTCTTTTCTTTTTTATTTTTTACACTTTTCCTTTGGAGGCTTGATTTTCATTTTCCTTTTCTTTTTGACTTTATTTTGCTCTAATTTTCCTTTTCCTCATCTTTTATTCTATTTATTTATATCTTTCTCATTTTTTTAAATTTGAATTTCAATGGCAAGAAACAAGGTTATATATATATGAGTAATTTTATTAAGATATCAAAATGCCACCCCCAAACTTATATTGATTATTGTGCAAAATATTAGATAAATGAGCCCTTTTTAAGCCAAATCTTCAAATATGCATATATGTGTGTGAATGGTCCAACACATGACATATCATCACATAACCATATCTTAACTTTATTCTTTGACAGGAGAGGTAAAAGATCATTTTATGCTATATGGTAATAATGAGGGTGGTGGGTCAAAAAAAAGGATGGCTATTAATACTCTCTAAGGAGTATTATTTTTATAAGGCTCAAAGTGGGTGATAAGAGTCAAAGTAAATTAAGATATGGATGAGGAATAGTAAGGTAACTAAAGAATCCATTAATCTTTTACTTAAAGTTGCTAAGTTATAGGATTTCACCTCAAAAGGTGTTTTAGTTTGCTTTAGCATATGTAGAAGTTTTCACTTGCTTAAAGTATGCATGATTGAAGAATCTTATATTGAAATCCTTATTTTGCCAAGTGTGCTCAATTTGTTCTAATGTTCTTAATCAATTTTAAACAATAACATACTAATTTGATCCAAAATATCATCAAAAGCAAATTTAACTTAATTAGTTCCATCTATGGTTATAAGTTCTCATCAACGATTTTTTACCTTAAGACCACACTCTTACCCATTAAAATTGCCAAACTTTATCATATGAATGTAAGCAAAAGATTTTCAATAAAGGACCTCTAATTGATCAAACATGCAAAATTGCCAAAATTTTCCCCCAAAACTAAAACAATGTGTCCTCAATGATCATAAGCACAAAGAAAAGAAAAAGAGAAGAAACTTGCCTTTAAGAAAGAGCCAAGAAGGCAAGAGAGCAAGATGCATTACCAAGCACAAGACCATAAAAAAAGGAAGGCTTCAAACCTTGTATTAGCATAATTATAATTAAAAAACCAAATTTAAATACACAATTCCCATGATAAAACTTTTAATAAGCATATAAAAAGAAAACAAAGAACACACAGGAGAAAACAAGAATAAGTTTAACATAATAAAAACATAAAGTTCTACATCATAAAAAGCGAAATAACATTTGATCAAAGATAACAAAATACGATAAAAATAGGAAACACAAAAATAACAAAAGATGAAAGGTCATTCTTATGGTGAAAGTGTCAAAGAGAAACCTACCATTCAAAATATGCTTAGAGATGACCAATCATGTTGCTCATCGACTATTTAGGGATGTAGGCCTCAATCTTACTTCATCTTTAAACGTTGCTTACCATTGGTCCATAGGGGTGAGCAAAAACTAGATTGGAACGAAAAAATTGATATAATTGATTTGATTAGGTTCAATTTAATTTGATTTGATTTGATTTTTGAAAAATTGGTTCGGTTTGGTTTTAATTTTTTTAAAAAAATTATTTTCGATTTTATTTTCTGGATAAAAAGTTGAATAAACTAAAATTATTAATAAATCAAACCAATTTGAATCGAACCAAATTTACAATATATATAATTTAATCAAATTGGATCCAACCAAACTAAAATTTTATAGGTTCCATTCAGTTTGATTTATAGGCACATAAATTTTGGTTTAATCAATATGATTTATTCAATTTTTTTCAAAAATTTTGGTTCAGTTCAATTTTAAATATATAAAATTCAGTTTATTTGATTTTGGTAAAAAACTAAATCGATTGTTTACTCACCCATATTGGTCTATATGTTACAAACAAGATTCCATTCATGCTAAAACACCTTCTAAAGGTCCCAAAGATGGTGGAGGAGGATGGGGAACATTAGAAGATCCATCACTTATAAACACATCGACTTATGCCAACATCATCATCGTTACCTCCCTCATCGAGATTTTGCACCAACTTAAAATGGGGGGGGTCGTTCCTTACAATAAGCCTAATATGAAGCATATTGTTATAAGTAAGTAAATTCGGACCCCTATCCATAGTAAGTTCATCAGTGTAACTCTAATAGTAGAGCCTCAAGTAATGCACAAACCCAAGACTACCTATAAGGATGCATCCTGAATCCTTCTTGCTCACAAACCCTATATAGTTCATTATCCACCAAGCGGTATTAATCACTTTATTATGCCTCACGCACCATAAAAATAACAATTCAATTTGGTTCATAACTCCATTACTCTCCCCTCTCCCAGTCACCGAGTAAGACAATAATCGGTGCATGTATTTTAAAGTCGGGTTCCTAATTTTAGCAATTTTACTCACTCTCACTACATAAGTCTTGTTCCATCCTAAGGAAGCCCAAGCATCTTACTTTTGAAATCTAAGAGGAAAGTCTATTATCCCCTCATTCTCAAGTTTATACACTCCAGCAAACTCATTAAGTGAAAATACAAAATCTCTTCCATAAAGTTAGAAAGAGAAAATCCTAAACTCATAAGTGCCCCATGGGGTTTGGTCTCAACATATAATGAACTAATGAACTCCAATGTCAATTATTGATAAGAGTCCATATGAATTTTAGCGAATTTCTCCTAATTAAAGACTCAGAGATATTCCCTCACCTTTTCTAACAAATCCATAGTATCCAAATCATGAAAATCAATGAATTTGGTTTGCATAAAAGAGCTTTTAGAGAGAACATCATACCTTTTTTCATGTTCCTCATTGATGAAATCAGTTTTCCACTAGATGAAGGAGGATTGGCCATAATGAAGCTAGGTTTTCGCTTGTCGATGGATTTGAAGCATTTAAACATGATGAGAGGATGACTTCAAGTGAAATAGGATTGGAGAATGAAGTTTTTAAGTTGATTTTAGGGTGGAAGGGCTGATCTTAAGAGAAGGGGAAAGATGGGGCACAACTGTGCTAGGGTTGGCAAAGAAAAAATGAGAGGAAAAAGAAGGGATAAGGGTTTAAAAATACTGAATTTCAAAAGCCCATGGTAGTGCCCCTAGCCATACATTCTGGAAATTAGCATAGCATGATCGTGTGCTTAGGCCAAGCCTCAATAAAAGATTGTTGTCTAATTTAAAGGAAGGTGCATAGTCATTCTTTTGGCCATGTGTTTTGCGCTTGGATATGACATGGTCGCGTGCTGAGGCTATGCCTTAATGTAATTTCACTATTTGAAAGTTCTTGAAGGTGTACAACCATGTATCCTAGCCATGTGTTTTATGAAAATTTTTACCAAATAATGCTCCCTTGAGGCATGGTGGTGCATATGGATACATCTTGTCTTACAAGAATGGACTATCAATATGGCCATGAATTTTACCCTTCATGATCATATAATATTTTTTAAACATAAAATTAGCTTAAAAATATAAAGAAATACATCAGGTCCAAACAGGAATGTAAGGAACACATCAAGCAAGCAAGCAAACAAAGGGTCTAATATTATGATTAAAGATCAGAGTGAAAGAAAACTCCTCAAACTTATTTGATGCTTGAGTGCTAATTCCTTGAGCTCATAAACCTAATAGAAGTAAGCACAAACATTAAAAGGAAACTAGATAATAAAGAAGAAACAAAAGACATAAACAAAGAACAAGAAGTGGATAATAGGGAATTGCTTTAAAAACATGTTAGTTTATGGTTTTAGCTTAAACCTTCTACTTGGCTCCTAACAATAGGCATTCAGGAGATAAAAAGTCTCCCCTTTTTACATGAGATCTCCTTTACAATATGACTTGAAGTGATGTCCATTGACTTTAAAAGTTTTATCTTTTGAGTTTACAATCTTAATGATACCATGAGGGTAAATCTTCACTATTTTGAATGGTCATGACCATCTATACTAGAGTTTACCTAAAAAAGCTATAACCTTAAGTTGAATAAAAGAACTTGTTGGCCTTCTTTAAAGTTTTTTAGTAGGATATGATGATCATGCCATTATTTAGTCTTTTCTTTGTAAATGTAGTTATTCTTGTAAGCTTGAAGTCGAAAAGCCTCAAGTTGATTGAGTTGGAGCTTTCATTTTTTCTTCGGTAAGATGTATATCAAAGTTTAAGCATCTTGTTACCTAATAAGCTATATGCCCTATGTGACATGCTTTTTCGAATACCAAGTGATAGGGAATGGTGCCAATAAGAGTTTTGTAGGCAATTCTATATGTCGAAAGTGCATCAACAAGCTTCAATAATCTTTTCTTGATGAATTAATGGTTTTCTCTAAGATTTTCTTGATTGCTCTATTGAAAACCTCCAATTTGCCACTTGTTCGAGGATGATAAAGAGTGTTCATTTATTATTTACCCCGTACTTTTTTAATAATGCCTTAGTTGTAAAAATGTGATGATCATTTATGATTGCTCATGAGGTTCCAAAATTAATGAAAACATTCCTTTTGAGAAATTGAACTGCCACCTTGGTATCATTGGTTAGAGTGGTAATAGCTTATAGCTATTTAGAAATATAATCAACCGCTACTAATATGTATTGGTTTCCAAATTTTTTAGGAAATGGCCCTATGAAGTCAATACCATAAACATCAAATAGCTCTACCCCAATCATAATGTTTAATGGCATCTCATTTTACTTGGAAATATTACCTACTCTTTGGCACCTACCATAAGACTCAACAAAAGAAAATGCATCAATAGATAAAGAGGGCCAAAAGAAAACCCCTTTGCAATACCTTAGCCACTATTTTGGATGGACTAAAATGTCCTCCACATTCATGTGAATGGTAATGGTGTAGAATATCACTCATCTCCTCCTTTAGTACACATCTCTTTATGATTCCATTGATGCATTCTTTAAACAGGTAAGGTTATTCCCAAAAATAAAATGTAACATCATGAAAAAACTTCTTTGAAGAAAATTAAAATAATAAGGAATGATACTAATTACTAAATAATTAACAAAATCAACATACTAAAGAGTTTGGAGAGCCTTAAGAAGAAAGAGTTATTCATTTGAAAATGTTTCATTAATAGGGTTACTTAACTCTTCTTCTTGAAGATGTTCCAAGTGAGATAGATGATTGCTTACCAGATTTTCAGACCTTTCTTTGTGTCTAATCTCCAAATCAAACTCTTGGAGATATAGTACCCATATTATTATAACATTGGCTTTGCATCCTTCTTAGCTAGCAAATAACATATAGTTAGATGGTTAATATAAACAATAACTTTAGAGCCAAATAAATATGTTCTAAATTTATCAAAAACAAAAACTATAGCAAAAGTTCTTTTTTATAGGATAATTGATTTGTGCATCATTGAGAGTCCAGCTTGCATAGTAAATGACATGGAGATTTGTGTCCTTTCGTTGCCTCAAAACTGCTCCTATAGTAAAGTCACTTGTATCACACATTAATTTGAATGGAAATTACTAAACTAGTTTAGTCATGATGGGAGTGGAGACTAGTTCCTTCTTCAACCTATTAAAGGCATCCAAACAATCATAAGAAAAATGAAAAACGAACATCTTTAGCTAAAAGATCATGAAAAGGCTTAGAAATTTTAGAAAAATTCTTTATGAAATGCTTATAGAACCTTATATGACCAAGGAAACTCCTAATGCCCTTAAGGGATATTGGAGGAGGCAACTTATCTATCAGTTCACCTTAGTACCATCATACAATACCTTGTTTCTAAGAACAATGCCTTTATGTATCGTAAAGTGGCATTTTCTAAATTAAGCACTAGATTGGTCTGCTAACATCTTTACAATGTTGTAACGATCATTTTCATTTATAAAACTCATAGCATTCATGTCCAAAATACATATGCATAAAGGTTTTATTCATCATACACACACAATCCAATATGTATTGAATGTACATATATGTTAACTAATTTCAAGGTTAGTAACTATAAACTAGTTCCTATCTAGATGTATGTACATGACACAAGGAAAGAGAGAGTTGGAATTCAGTCGATGACCTGTGGTCCATGTGTCTTGATGCAATACCCTAAGCACCAAAATGTCCAATCTCATGCTTTAGTATCTGAAAAAAATATGCGATTTGGTGAGTCGCGACTCAATGAATAAAAATAATAGTCAGATTCTTATGGCACAACCAACATAAGAATATCATTAGGATACATTACAAGTATAACAATTGATTATGCAAGTGCAAGTGCAACATATTTATTTTTGTGTCGTGACCTTGCAAGGCAAACACTACTCCTGGGAATTCATGTGATTCAAGTGACATTTAATTTTATTGGCTATTATATAACAAGTGAACCATTTGATCAATAACATGTGCCAAAGGGACATATTAGTCCATCTTCCATGTGATTTGCAAGTGTTTGACAAGCTTATCACAATATCCTTTTAGTTCCATATGCAAGTGTTCATAATAATGGAATACCAAGTAATCATTAAGACCGTATAATTCTTGCTTGACTTGTATTCATATGTAAAAAGTAACAATTCAATCACATATACATGTAATAGGACATAATCACATCATAAAATTATCACACATATACACATTAGAATCTAATTATCATTTTTACTCACCTTTTGATGTAACCAACCTTTACGGTAGGTTTGGTTCTCTCT
>CATIWR010172141.1:0-40588 GCA_949677035.1 Omphalea diandra
GAAACATCAAATTGAAAGGAGAGTTTAGCTGAGGCATGTGCAACTGTATTAGCTTGGACAGAAACCTAGTTGGTGGAGCTAAGTGCGAGTTGGGCAAGAAAGCTATTCGCATCTGTAGCTATAATCGACCAACATAGCTTCTTTCTCTTGAATGACTTTGAACAAGCCGGATAGCACTTCAACAGTCGCTTTCTGTGCAGACTCAGGTCTTTAGTCATTTGAAGATCAAAATTAATTTCTCTGCATCGGCATTGGAAAAAAAATAAAAAATAAAAAATTCTTGCATGCAGAACCAAGGATTGCCCTTTATTTACAAGAAATTTCATTTATTATGATGAAATTAATGTTTTCATAGTATGTGATCTTATTATAATAAAATTAAAACTTGTTACAATTTTTGTAAAAATTAATTAATTTATGATAAAATTTAATAAATATTTTTATCATAATAAATGTATATAAAAGAAATGCAACAAATTTTGGTCATAATATTTTATCACAAAATTATGACGTCAATTTTTTATGCTTATGAAAATATAAATAATAAAAAATTAGTTTTATCGCAATAGTATTTTTATCAATATATTTAATCAGTCAATAAATTATTATAAAATTATTTTATCATAATACATTATTATTTACAGTAACAAAATAACTTGTAATATATAATAATAGGAGAGATATCGAATTTTAATGTCAAAAATAATTTCATTTAAATTTTAGTGTAAAAAATAAAACTATATATAATGAGAAGATAAATTTAGCACAACAATAGTTTTATCATTATATTCAA
The DNA here is from genome assembly GCA_949677035.1 of Omphalea diandra. Classification (NCBI taxonomy): domain Eukaryota; kingdom Viridiplantae; phylum Streptophyta; class Magnoliopsida; order Malpighiales; family Euphorbiaceae; genus Omphalea; species Omphalea diandra. The sequence continues at coordinate 794 of CATIWR010172141.1, forward strand.
TTATTAAGATATTATTATAAAATTATTTTATCATAATAAATAATCTTTATTTCAAAAACTTATTATAGTAAATAAAATTATATATATATCAAATTTAGATATATCAATTTCATATTCCTCTAACACTCAATATTAAAATTAAAGAAAAAATTAAGCATGTGAAGTTACTTTTTATTAGACTATAACTATTTGGGTCTAAATTAAGTGTGTATATATATATATATATATATATATATATATATATATATATATAAACAATAAAATCTCCGACATAGAGGTATTGTTGTCTAACTGATCACTTCGATTTTAAAAATATTATTTTTTTAATGGGCTGATGCTGCCGTCAATTTCATTATTGGTATTACTTTCAAAATTTCTTCTGTTTTTGCTTTGCATTTATGAAATCTATTATCTTTTGATTTTGTTATTATGATTTTTTTGGGCATTTTTGGACTTTAGTGCGTAAATCTACAAGAGAAGTGTTAAATCTACCTGAACCTGATAGAAGAATGTCCTGTCTACTTTAATTTTGATGGGTGCCCCGTTTTGTTGGACGGATATAACCATTTTTCTACACGTTTCAATGTGTGCTTGTCACTTTGAATTTCAGCGTATGGACCAAAATCATGCACGTGGACCTGAAAAGGTCTTTCTTATTATTTTCACTCTTTAATATTGAAATATAAAGGATAAAAATATAAATTTATTATAATTCCCTTTAATTATTATATTTTTTTATTTTAAAAAAATATAAAAATTATTTTTCTTTATTCTTTATTTTCTTTTCATTAGCTAACACTGAATTAAAGTTATGCGCTGTGTGTATATTGATAATTTTGCCACTCATTGACGTAATCCTCGACAACACTATAGTGCTCATTGACATAAGCCTTAATCCTCTACAACAGCTGTTGTAATTTACCCCGTGTGGTAACTAATTTGACCAAATCATTAAAAAAAAAAAGAAAAAGAAGAAGAAATTCTAATCTTGAAAACGATATACAGAAGAAACCAGCGACAAAATGTTTTTTTCTTTCAATCAAGGAAGGAAGAAACCACAGAATCGCCGGATATTGAAGAGATTTATTAGGCGTGAGAATCAAGGGAATAAGATGGGAAGTAGAGAAGTAGTGTCAAACCAGCCAAGAGAGAGAGCAGTCCAACCCACAAATCTCAAGATCCTCCATTCCACAATAATCATAAAGCTGGCCTAAATCGTCAATGAGGTTACCAAACCCCAGTCCCAAATCAAGATCTTGATCTATCGAACATGGCCCCAATGGGGTATCTATAAAACCCAAATCAAGTATTTCAAAACCAACAACAGCCTCAGCATCAAAACAATCATCTTGAGAAGCAGCGAAAATGGTTGTTGAGTACAAGACAACGAATCAAAACAAAACAACATCGGCATCAAAAACAAATCAGGCATCTCAGGATCCGAATGGGTACTATTATTTTATTGATGTTTTGAGATTAAGAAGCAGCGACGTAAAAAGATTCGATTTGACTTTTCTCAGAGGTTGTCGCCATAGTCATAGCATCAATCTGTCATTTCTTGGCTTGGTCACCGGATTCCTAATTTCTGCAGCCCACTTGCCCCATTTCCTTTGCCTAACACCTGTAGGTTTTTTCAATTGTGATTTGGTAGCAGTAGTTAGGTGTGGAAATTGAGGTTTTATCCAAAACCCTTCTCCTCTTGTTCTTATTCGGGATTTCGTCTATGTTGTTACTGTCTTGAGAAGATTGATCACCTTAAAGAATCAAGCTCAGGATCGAGGGTTTCAAGAGACTAAGGTAAAACAACAAAAGAGATCAGGTAAAACAACAAAAGGGAGATTCATCTCCTTATCGAATCATGGTATATGACATGGATTTTTCCACTTTTTGGATTTTGATTTGAAAGGGTGGATGTTTTGTAGGGTTTAATTTGGCTCAAAAGTTGTTTTCCCCCTAAATTTTTTTCTCACTTTCAGGTTATAAACTGAGAAAAGAGTTTTGAGAGAAGTTAGAAATTTGAGAGAGCTCATGGGGGTTTACAGCTGAAAGAGGGGCAGATTCGACATTCTGCATGCAGGGCATTTTCATCTTTTTGTTATTATAAGTGTCTGAGTTAAGAGCCCACTTGATGACTCAACACTGTTTTGATAAGTCAATACCGGAGTTGTCCTAATTTATCGAAAATTGGAGTTAATGACAGTAATAAAATTAATTAAATAGTTATAATATTATAATAATCAAATTTTTTTTATAAGTGGCTACAATAAAATGATCAATAAAGTAAAGTGATCTAAATTACAATTTACCCTGTACTTGGCCTATGCCATATTCGAGTCGGGCGAGTGGACGGACAACTAGAGTTGAAAGCAGCGAACCGAGAAGCTGGGCCTAACATAGAAGCTCAGTTAAGAAAGTAATCTTGCAAAGTTTAAAAAAATGTGATTATTAGAATGATAATTGAAGAATATAGTGAATACAAATATGAAGCTTTAAAAAATAATATGGTTCATAATAATAAGTGACAAAAGTTCTATTACTTAATGGATAGTTAATGGATTTAGTTTATCGATTTCATATGTGCTCAAAAAGAGAATTTTTTACATAAATTTGAAGAAAAAAGAAAGATTACAGTGATAGTCAATGGTGAGAAAAATAATATTGAAGACATTGGTATGATAATGATTTAAATACATTCTAGTAATAAAAAGTAAGATGTATTCTCAAATTTAACAGAAATTTAATTTTTAGATTCATTGGATTATAGATATTTCGTTGAAGGTGAAGTCACAAGAATTAACTTCGATGCTCTTAGAATCATAAAAGGTCAGAGATTTGGGCCAGGAAAAAAAGATTATGGAAAGGAAAGAAGGGTGAGGAAAGAAGAGTCGAGAATAAGTTGTTCCAATGTTTTGGAGAGCGGAAGAAATGAATGCGAATAGTGAATTTTTCCTAAGGCTCACCATTTTATAATAACTTAAATTTGGAGGGGAAAAGTCACAAAATCTGAATTTTTATTATGTAATTACTAATTTATCCATTAAATAATTTTCTTTTATCCACTTTTTTTAACTTTTTAATTCATTTTAATTAGATGCATAAAATTATTTTATTTATTTGTCCTTATATGTGCAAAATTTTTTCCGCATAATTTTTCTTGCTAATCTAAATAAATTTTTATATATGCATGTAGATATTAGAGAGTATAATGTATAAGCGTAAATTTTAATACATTTTAAATTCATATTAAACTTGTATTTTTTAAGTAAATATGAAGAGGAAAATAATAATTTTAATTTAAAAAATTTTCATTTTTCGCTTTCTTTTTCTCATTCCTATACTTTTCCAAATAAAGCACGGGAAAAACTTTTTGTTTCTTTGTCATTTTTTCCTTACTTTTGCGAAAAGTACAAAGACTTGTACCTTTTGAGTAGGAGGTAGAATTTTTTAATAAATCAAATTTAAAAGACTATAAAGCAAAAAGATAATAAAATAAAAAGCAAAGTTTTCAATATCAAACCTGAATTTTTTTTTGAATGCATCAATCCAAGTTTAACTTGAACAAAGATTACGGCCAAAATATTATAAAAGCAGGTCAGATTCATTGGTTTTTTTTTTTTGGGTATACGAGCCACATTTAATCGTGCGCCATGTATGTGGTTGTGGCAAGAGAATTGTAAAACTGAGGCAATAATATTCGTAATATTTGGCGCTGTGGCGATTTGACTAAGTGTATGATAAATATATGAGTGTAATTTAGATAAGAATTTATGAGTATGATAAATTAGATAGTTATTTTATTTGTTGATTTTATAGTGAAATTATTTTATAAAATAGATTTATATCGAATCATCTTAATTTTAGAGCTTGATTCAGATTTACACATGTATTTTTAAAAAATTTCAAATTTTGATAATATAAAATAGAATTTTCATAATCACAAAAGAGTTTTAAAAAATAAGTAAACACTAATGTTCTTGACTAATGTAATATTTGGAAAAAAAAAAATACCCCTTTTGTATTACTATTTACCTAAGTATAAATATATAATTCTATTTCACAAAGAAATAATAAAACATAACATAAATGAGCTAATATAGCTCAAAGAAAAAGAAATTTACCTTTATATTTTAATTTTCTTGATTCTTTTTATCATAGATACTATATTTGAATAATTAGCATTGTATTTTTTAAGTACTTTGGACAATTATAATTCTTATGAGTTTGCTTATTATGATACATTTTGTTATATAATACATAAATATTTTATGTTATTGAATAATTCATTGTTATATAATACATAAATATTTTATGTTATCGACTAACTAAATTAGGGATTGATCTTTAGGAATCTCCTCTAGAATTTGCGATTTCAAGCTTGATGTCAATTTCAAGTTGTTGTTTGTCGGTTTTTCCCTCCCACTACAAGAAATATCAGAATAACAACAGATTTTAGTGACAAATTCCGTTGCTATTTAACGACAAAATATCAACAAAATAATTTTCATCTCTAAATATTAATGGAATACCAACATAAACAAAGTTTGTCACTATTTAGTAACAGATTAGTGATGAAGCCTAAACCATTACAAGAATTTGGCACAAACATGGTGCCTAAAAAATTTAGTGACGGATTTTTCTTTCTATCACTAATATTTTTTGGCTCCAAAACAAAAAAGATTTAGCAACACAGTGCATCGCTAAATTGCGACAGATTTTTCATCGTTAATTTTTTTGCCTCTACAATCAAAATTTTAAATTTTTTGGGAAGAATTTAGCAATAGATTTTTCTGTCACTAATTTTTGCTCTAAAATGAAATTTTTAGAATTTTTTTAAAAAAATTTACCAATATATTTAGTTCATTGCTATTTACTAATACATAAACGATATATTTTTTCATCACTAATTTTTTTTTACTCCAAAACATTATTTTCAAAATTTTTTGGGAGAAAATTATTAACGGATATTTTTGCTTCAAAATGAAATTTTTTGGCCACCAAATAAAAATTTTGAATATTTTTCTAAATTTTAGCAACAGAGTTTATGTTTTAACAATGAAAATTTCCATTGCTAAAATTTTTTTCCTTTTCTTTATTTCTTCTTCTCTTATTTTTCACATTATTTTCTCTATTCTTTTTTTTTTCTCATTTCTTTACCATCTTTTTCTTCATTATTTTCTTCTTCCTTTCTTCTCATCCTCCTTCACCTCCACCAACGCCACCTCTGTTGCCTCCATTGTCGCCACCATCACCGCCTTCATCATCACCACCTCCGCCACCATCTCCATCGCCTTTGCACCTTCGCCCTTTCTCCTCCACCATCATATAATGTCCACCTCCTCCATTGTTGTATTTTTCTCTTCTTCTCTACCATCGCATTATTCCTTTTTTAATTATTATGTTAATTGAAAATACGTAATTATTAATATTATATTTTTAATTGCAAATATATAATTGTTAATGATTTATTAGTTTACAATGTGTAATTGTTAATTTTGTAAAGCTTAATTTTCTAATGCTTTGTTAATTTTGCAATTGTTACTTGTTAATGTTTAATTTAGAATTTTGTGATTTATTTATTTTAACAATTGATAGTATATTGATATTTAGATTTAAATAATTTGATAATACATTGACATTAAGTTCAATAAATTGATAATTTATATTTAAATTAAGTATAATAATCAATTTATTAATATGATATGTTGCCTTAAAAATAAAATACAAATTTTAAAAAATATGTTATAAGTAATACACATTTAATAAAAAAAAAACTCATCTTATATTAGTGATAGATTCTAACAATTGCTAATATGTCCAAATAAGCAACAAACTATAGTCCATCTCTAATTTAGGCACTTTACAATAGCAATAGAAATAATTGTCACGATTTAATTTGTTGCTAAGTTAACAATAGCTTTAACAATGGAAATATTTGTCGCTATTGTCAATTCCATCGCCAATTTCCTTTGCACCTTACAAAATAGCGATCAACCATTCGTTGCAAAATCTGTCGTTAACTTAGAGTGAACCTAAAAGTTGTCGCTAATAACTTTAATGGGATCGCTATAGTTAGGGATTCTATCCATTGATAATTGATAACTAATTTTGCGACGGATTTTGTTTGTCACTGAATGACTGTTATTTTGTAGTGCCTCTTTCTCACCATGGACAACATCATATGTCAGCACTAAAGAATAGCTACTAACTTCAATTGAGAGAAGTAAGAGAGGGAAAATAGTTTTTTTTAAGGATACATTTAGATGACATAATTGACTTTAGAATTTGAATTCAAAATTAGAATTGAACTATAAAATTATAATTTTGTCGTTTGAGTAACTTATTTAGAATTAAAATTATTATTTCACATCAATTCTATAGAATTAAGTCTAGTTTATTTTAAATTCTTAACCTAATCAATAAAAACTAAAATTGTAAATCACTAAAAAATTATAATCAAATTGAATTAAATAAAATCAAAAGATACAAACTTAATAAAACTGAATTAGTTACAAACCAAACCTAATCAAATCAAATTGAACTAAATCAAATTGAAAAAACAAATTTCAAGAATATAAATTGGATCAAACTTAATTAACTTACAAACATAACCAAATTAATTTGGTCTAGTCCAATTATGATTCGATTTAGATGAAACTGAATTTTTAAACAAAAATAATTTAAAAATATTCGTAATATAAACAATAGTTCTTATAATATGTTTTTAAATATTTTTAATACAAATACAATGTTTAATAATTTTTCGAATAACAATTTTTAAATAGAGTTCGAACTATCTTGATTTGATTTAATATAAATTTAACTTATTTTAATTTTATTCTAAATACGTTCAATTTGATTCAATCAAAATTTTAATATAAAAAACAAATCAAATTGAGTTCAATAATTTTTTTAAAAGGAAATTGAACCAAATTAAATTCATTAATTTTTTTTAAAAGAAATCAAACTAAATTAAATTTACATCTAAACTAAACCGAATCGAAAAAATTCATTTATTATTTTTGTCTTGAAAGATGTTGAGTTAATATCTTATGCAAACAAACATTGGGTTAATTTTACATAAATCACTTTTCTAAAATGTAATATTTTTAAAATCATTTTAATTTAATTCTCATAAAAAAATCTAAAATTATTAATTTGGGTTAAATTATTTAAGGTTAAAATATTATTTTTACATATTTTTACCTCTTCATATGTTTCATAATTAAATTATAACTATATTTTTATTCTTTATAAATGTTATTATTTTATATGTCCAAAATTGTATTAAGTTTACAATTCTTACATTTTATAATTTTAAACATCAAAATTATAATTATGAGATTTTATAATTCAAACACTAGAATAATTTCAGCTCAATTTGAATTCTAACAAATTGAAATTAAAATTAAAATTAAAATCCTGAATTTTAATTTCAAATTTATCATCCAAATGAAATCTTAATGATTTTTAAAATTTTAAGAACTTTGCATAGTGTAAAGTTATAGGTTGAAAGTGATGAGAAGTTATATAACAATTTTGGTTTCTTGTATCACAAATTTTTTTCTAATAAGGGAAAAAAAAAAAAAAAACCTTCTCTCTTTTCCCCATACTATTCTATCTCTTTTGGTTTCATATGTTTTTTAATGGGTTGTCGTCAATTTCATTGTTGGTTTTGTTTTCTAACTAGTTGTTTGATACGACGTAATCAATTGTAATGAAATATAATTAAATACAAACTCTATTAGACTATTGAATTAAAATTTCTTTAATTATATTATACCAAATATTATCTAAATTTCTTTTGTTTTTGTTTTTGCATCTATCAAATCTATTATCTTTCGCTTTTGTTATTGTGATTTTTTTTTTTTTTTTTTGGGTAGTGTTTAGACTTTGGCGTGTAAATCTATGATTCTTTATTTCGTACTTTGGATACTCAATGTTGGAGCACACCAAGAAACTTTGGCTTGATCTATGGGATGATCCAGAAAATTTTATGCACATCTTGCTCTCAAATATTGTCACCACTCAATCTAATATAAGCATGGTTGGAGCATTATTGGAGATGATGTCTGTCAAGCGGTGATTGCATTTTTAAAAACTAGTGAGCTGCTTCCTGGGTTAAATTTTAATTTGATGATCCTTATTCCAAAGGTTGAGAATGCTATTTCAGTTGATAAATTTCGGCCGATTGTTCTGGGTAATTTTATTTATAAGCTAATTTCTAAGATTTTATCGACAAGACTAGCTCCTATTGCTTCTGGAATTGCCTCGCCTTTTCAGTTTGGTTTCCTGCGGGACAGACACATTGATAGTTGTATTGCCTTAGCTTCTGAAAATGGAAATATTTTACGTTCTCGAAGTCATGGTTATAATATGGCTTTGAAGATTGACATTTGTAAGGCTTTTGCCTCTATGCGGTGGGACTTTATCCTTGAAGTCTTGGGCTGTTTTGGTTTCTCTTCAAAGTTCTGTTCTTGGGTTCTAAACATACTTTAGTCTGTTAATGGTTTCTCTTATGGATATTTCTCTTGTACTAGAGGAGTCTGTCAGGGTGATCAGTTATCACCCATTCTTTTCGTCCTGGCTAAAGAATTTATTGGTCGTATGCTGATGCATTTCGCTGATAATGGTCAATTTTTTTTTATGCGTACGGGTAGTGATTTGTTTGGCCCTTCTCTTATGCTTTATGCAGATGACATCTTGATCTTTGGGAAAGCTTCCTTAAGGAATATCAGGGTTCTTTCTCAATTATTTGAAGTCTACGGTGCAGTCTCAGGTCAGTTGGTTAATTGGGAAAAGTCTGATTTGTTTTTAAGTCCTCATCTATCTCACTCTAGAGCTTGACTTCTTCATCAACTTTCTAAAATGAAACGTGGCTCTTTTCCATTTCGTTACTTGGTGCTCCTCATCGCGCTCATTTACAAGTTGTTGCTTATGCTATTTTATCCAAAATTTTCACTTGGAAAGGGAGGTCTTTATCTATGACAGGGTGGATTACTCTGGTAAACCCCGTTATCACTAGTTCATTCTTGCATTCATTTAGGGTTTATAAGTGGCCATTGAGCTTGCTTTCCTGCTTAAATAAAGCAATTCGTAACTTCGTATGGACGGGGACAATCATCGATTGCAAGATGGTTCAAGTTTCTTGGTCAAATTGCTGTCTTCCTAAGGATGAGGGTGGATTAGGCATCTAGGATATATGCATTCTCAATAGGGCCCTGCTTCTAAACTCTCTTACAATCTCTTATCTTCCAACAACTTTGTTTACACCTATTTACGAAAGAGATTTATGGTAGCAGGTTCACGTCCTCGTTCTAGTTATTTTTCATCTTCGATATGGTGTTCAATCAAATTGATTTTTCTTGAGATTCGGGATTCTTCTTTTTGCTTTTTTGGAAACACTCTCAGTTTTCTTTTTGGCTTGATAAATTTTTGATTATGTTATTTCGGAGCGGCTACATCTTTCTAATCAAGTTTGTAAAAACGTCAGGGACACCATTGGCGTTTTTCTCTCAGAATCGGTTTGGCAGCTTCCTTCTTCATTTGCCCAAGCTCAACCTTCTATAGCTGCTGATTTACAAAACGTTTTGTCATCTTGTCCATCTTCGGATTCATTTGTCTGGATGGGTTCTAAGTCGGGCCAGCTGACTTGTAAATTGGCTTTGAGTATTGTCATATTCCTCTTCCAAAAAAGCTTGGGTGCGCGATTCATGGCAGCATTTCATCCCCCCATCTCGGTCAACTCTATGTTGGCGTTTGTTCCACAGACGCCTTCCTACGGATTCTGCTCTCCAGTGTCGTGGTGCCACTTTTGTTATGCTCATGAGGAATCCTTGCATCATGTTTTTGTGCATTGTCCTTTTGCGACCCAAGTTTGGGCTTCCCCTGGTAATTTATTCAGGGTTACTCTGGATGTCAGTTGAGATGCCATAACTTTGTTTAATTCTGCCCGTTGCTTTCATTTTAGCTCACAGATCCGTGCAACACCAAAACCAGATCAACAAAATCACATCTCCATTAACACCAAAATCAAAACTTCACTAGGCTGCAAAATCTCCAAAACCAAAACACTTTCAGCTTCCTTTCCATGAAGACGATGACGATGACAGTACCAAAATCTCCAAAACCAAAACACCCAAACCTCATTTTGGAGAGACAACTGTTGACTATGTTGACTCACTTCAATATCTCACATGAGGAAACTTTAATTCTTTCAGTTTGATCATCTCAAAATTTTCTACTCTATCTTTTACATAATTTTTAATATTTCTCATTCTTCCGTAATATTTCACTTTGTAGTTTTTTTCTTAGTAAAATATAATTTTACTAATATCCGAGAACATAAACATAATTGACCGAATCTCGTTAAATTCTAGTGTACCTTTCTATTCTTTTTTTTAATATTAATTTTTACACTTTTTACATGTCATTTTATCCCTTTCTAATTTCACGTGACTTAGAAGTTATTCTAAAAAATACTTGCACACGGGCATGAAAAGGTTTTCTTCTTCTTCCTATATATATATATATATATATATATCTTTCATCCAATGATGTTCAACATTGTTTTTTTGAATGATGAACCATTTTTGCCCCTTTAATTTTTTTCTAAAAGTCCAATAAAGCCAAATTAATTTTTAAGCTAATTAAAAACTTAAGGGTGCAATAATGCTACTTTTTTGTTTTATTATAAATTTTAGCTTTAAAATTATCATTTTATTTTCAATAATAAAAAACAAAAATATAGAGTAATATACGCACTATAAATTTTCCATTTTTTGAGCCATTTTAATCTAACAATTGCTTATGCGTGTAATGCAAGCAGTAAAATGAATATCATCAAAATAAATACTATAGTATACTAAAAAAATTACACACTCATTATGATGAATTAGATGGTTATTATATTTGTTGATTTTATTCTGAAATTATTTTATAAAACAGATTTATATCGAATGATCTTTATTTTTAGTATTTCTTGGACATCAATTTTAAACATCTTGTGATATAAAATTTAGGAGAAAGTATAAAATTCTATATTGAAATTTTCCTCTTTGGCAAATATAGTTTTGTGATTTGTTTATTAGTAAAATTTTATCCAGTGATATAATATTCTTTGTAAAGTGGTATTAAATTCATAATTATGTTACATCCATATGATTTTATCTAAAATTTAGATACAAAATTTTTTTTTTCTAAATACAAAATTTGTTCATTTTTTATTTAATTTTTTTGATATATTTGAACAACAGTGATAGAAAAAAAATTTGTTTAAATATATATAGAAAGTAAAAAAACAAACAAACAAATTATGTATTTAGAGTAAATAAATTATATACCTATAAATAATTAGTTTGAATGATATACAAAATCAGATATCAAATTAGATAAATGTAATTAGTATCACTTAACAAACGGTATTATACTATAGAGTAGAATTTTACTAACAAACAAATCACCAAACTATATTTAACAAGAAAAAAATCACATGTAGAATTTTGTTCCTTCCCTTAAAATTTTGCCAGTCATCTGCATCTATATTTGTCATTATGCATCCTTACAGAGACTCCTTCAATGCTGTCACATCCTTGATTGAAACAAATTTTTTACCGCTTGGCATATACGTGAATTAAAAAAAAAATGGAAAATATACTTAAACCTCCTTTTTATTCTCCGATTTAGTAGTATACATCATGAATTTGTTAGATGCACTATCTATAATTTGTTGTACATAATGCACATTAAATAAAAAAATAATAAATATCCAATAACCTATGTTCCCGTCAAATAATGCATGCAAAGATGACTAAAACACCTGTGACTGTGACATGTGAATAATTATTCATTTGATACACACAAGTTTTTGTTTTCCTCAAATGACAAAAAATTGAAGCAATTTAAAAATTTTATCTAAATCTTGTAAAATAGACAATTTCATCTAAAATACTTATCATCAGTATTGAATTTTTTTTATTGGAAAATAGATACATAATATTATAAGTTTTATTTATTTTTATGTATCTATCTAATTTAAAATTTTATTTGTTTCATCAAAAATAACTTGTCTGAAAAATATATTTTCTAAGTAATATATTATCTCGTGTTTAGAAGACACTACAAAAAATTTTAAATTTCTTTGGATTTATAACATTATAATAAAATTTAGATCATAAATATTTTATATTATACTATTTATTATTTAATATAAAAATATTAAATAAAATTTTATGAATTTTACTAATTTCGATGGTTATCGTCGGTTAACGATAATTGGTAAGGGGTCTTAATAGTCAAGAATAATCATTAGTAATATATATATATATATAATTTATTTTTAATTCAGATAAATTTATCAAAATTTAAAAAATCATTTTTCATTTCCAAATCAGAAAGTTAATGTCCTAAAAAATAACTTATTTTTCTTTTTAATTAGATTCATTGATCATTTTTTTCTGAATACATGAAATAAAAAATACGAAAAGTACTTTTCTCACAAAACAAACTAAGCCAGCTTAAATATAGTTTAATTAACAATAGTATTTTACTGAATCGCATATGAGATTAATTTTATAGATACATAATACTAACGCAATAAATTTATATATAATAAAACAGATAAAAATTAATTATAATATTTTAAAAGAAATGTTATTTTTCTAAATGCACCGGAAATCATCAATAAGAAGGAATATCCAATTGTATCACAGAATATGCTCCCAATTCTGTATCTGATGTTAGACGTTAGCAGTGTTCATTTGCTGACAGCTTTTTCTCTTTTCGCAGTTTGAATTTGGCATTTGTGGTTGAATCGCTACTGATGAGAATTGGTAGTGTCCTAGACTCTGTCACGTGTCTGACAAGCATGTGAAAAATGATTTCAGAAAAAATTTGTCTGCTTAATTAGTTCATGCTAATGTGTGTTCAAGTTAATTGACAGACTATTTAGCTAATTAGTTAATCGCAGGGGCGGCACCAGTATAGGGTTTTAAAAACTAATCAATTTTATAAATTTTCTATAAAAATTTTCAAAATCATATATTTAGCCTCTCTAACTTTTAAGATTATTAATTTTCTTTATAAATTTTGCATGCAATTTTCTAAATTGGAGATTTTCATAAATTTTGTATAAAATTTTCAAAAATATATATTTAATCTTTTATTTATTTTATTTTTATTTTCAACCATCCAAATATTGATATCTGATTCTGCCCTGATTAATACATCAATTGGTTAGAAAGCATCTGTAACAATACTTTTCGATTACATCGCATCATTAGTTACAGTTTCATAATCTTCTTGTTGGTAGAAGAGCAATTGTGGACCTAGCATTTTTTATTAAAGCTAAGCAACCGACCCCATGGTGTGGCGGATCAACAAGAGTTAATTTTTATGAATAAAATGGATAGAAATTATAGTGTTTAATACAAATTTTAGAGAGAGAGAGTTTTTAGTGTTTAGTGACCTGTGGAGGACTGGCGACTTGTTGATGCAGTTTTAATATTTAATAACAATTTTAAAAAAGAGGGTTTTTCTTTTCTCGTTCAAATTTTTAGTTTTTTTTTTTTATACTTAACGAATATTTGATGTTCATTTATTTAGCATCCATGCACGAATTAACAAGCTTATATAAAGTTGTTCTTAACTTTTTCATGTGTTTCTTTTTCATATAACTTTCACTACATTACTTCAATGTGTACGAAGTTTGAAGAATATTTGTGAGCCAAGATAACAAACAGGTTAGGTTCAGCAAATTCGAATTGTATCGATTTTAAGTTGAGTCAATTTCAAATTACTATTTTTGACTAATTTGGATTGAGTCACTTTAAATTGCGAATCAAATCAATTTAGATTTAATTGGATTATCAAATCACATTGCACAAAATTTGTCAAATTAGCGATTAAATTTTTCGTCACTGACCAGACACATTCCATCGCTAAACTGCCATAGTGATGAACTTGAATTCGTTACTAGATTAATGGTAGCTAAGGGCTAGTGACGGAATTATTTTGTTGCTACCTCAAGCGACGAAATAGCGATAGAACTTTTTGTCGTCATTCCAAAAATAAGTTTAGCGATGAATTTTTCATTGTTAAAAATAGCAACAAACTGTAGTATTTGTTTGAATCTATCTCTAGTTTGATAGATTTTCATTGCTATTCCGTTGCTATAAATTTATTTAATATTTTGTATATTAAAATTTTTATATTATATTTTATACTCATAAATTTTTATAAAAAATAAATAAATATTTATTTAATTTTAAAAAATTAAAATTAATAAATTCATCATATTAATAATTCGATTATCATACTTTTGTCAATTCTTTAAATCTAAATATCAATTATAAAATAAATAAATCATAAAAATTTTAAATTAAACATTAATAAGTATAAGAAAATAAAATGAAATTTAATAACTTTAAAACTACAAAATTTATAACTACACATTTTCAATTAGCAAAAAATAATTGACAATTACATATTTTCAAGTAACAAAAAATTAATAATTACATATTTTCAACTAATAAAATATTAAAAATTACATATTTTCAATTAACATAACAACAAGGAGGATGCGGTGGTGGAGGAGGCGACCGTGGAGGAAGCGGTGGAGGAGGCGGTGGCATGCGGTGGAGAAGGCGGAGGCAAGGTTGATGGAGGGGAATAAGGGAAAAAAGGAGAAAATAATAGAGACGTAAAATGAGAAATAATAAAGAAAAAAATGTGAAAAAATAAGTGGAGAATAAATAAATAGGATGTAAAAAATTTTAGCAACGAAAAATTCAATGGCTAAATAATCGAAAAAAGTTCAAAATTTTTATTTTATAGCAAAAAATTAGAGGAAGAAATGAAATTGATAGCTAATTTTCTCACCTAAATAATTTATAAATTTTATTTTGGAGCAAAAAAATTAATAACGAAAAATTTTATCACTAATTTAGCGACATAACTAAATTTGTTGCTAATTTTCTCCACTAAACAACTTTTAAAATTTTATTTTGGAGCCAAAAAATTAGAAAAGAAAAATTCCATAGCTAATTGGTGATAAAACTAAATCCATCACTAATTTTTTCTCCTAAATTATTTAAAAATTTGTATTTTGAAGCCAAAAAATTAATGACAGAAAATTTTGTCATTAAACCGGACTAAATTTTCCTTCCAAATAATTCTTAAATTTTTATTTTCGAGCTAAAAAGTTATTAACGAAAAATTTCATTCCTAATCCGTCGTAAATTAGCGATGGAATGAAGTTCGTTGCTATTTGTTTCTATGGCTAAGCCCTCACAAAAAAACTGGCGCCAAGGAAATTAGCGATGGATATCAAATATGTTGCTAATTTAGTTTTTCATCACTAGTTTGAAGAGAATTCGTCAATAATTAGCAATGTTGTTTAAGTACTCTTTTGAGAATGTATATTTGGTGTTTTCTTATAGATGCAGGCAAGTGGAGGTCCTTATTTACAGTGTTGTGTGGAGATTGTAGTTCTACTTCCAGTGATTAGGGCTAGCTCGACAATAGTTACTGTAGGGATTTTGCATGACACAATGATTATGATTATATATTTAGGACATTTGGAGTAGAGGTAGTTGACTAGGTGGAAAGGGTAAGAGGCTATTTAACTTGCAACTAGTTTATGTTTTTTTACAAAGACAATGTGTTATGTAGCTAATAAGAACATGGAAAATTTATAGGGTTGAGTCTGACATATTGTGTTTATTTTCCTTTCCTTTCTTTCACTTTCTCACAGTCTAAACACAATTCTACAAGATTGAAGCTGAATTCCAAATCAATTCTAACAGTTGAGCAACAGTAATCAGGAAGAAAGGATGCAAGATTAAACCTAAATTTCAAGTTAATTCATTATTTTTGTGTTAATAATAGTATCACTAATGTAATATTGTCGATTAACATAGTTAGGAGATTAGAAGATTAGTTGCAATTATCAGTTAGTGAATGGTTTTTGTTAATAAGTTGTTAATGAAATAGAAAATTTTGTATTTAATTTCTTTTTGGTATTCTCCTCTATTTTCTCTTCTCTTTCTCTCTCCCTCTCTCTCTTTCTCTCTCTCTCTCTCTCTCTTTTCTTCTCCAAATTCTATTATTAACAGCTCCATCATATTTAAACGGGAGAAAGAAGCATTATTTCTCTCATTTGAGTAAGAGCTTAAATAACCATTGTAAATAATTTTAACAACTAATTGTTGTAAATTTTAAATAAGATACTTATTTGTCCTACAAGCTAAACATGAGATGCTAATATATACATTATCCCTTTTGAGTATACTTGAAATTGGATGTTGACATTACATTTTTAAACAGTATCATTTTAGAGGATATTTGGCACCAATTTTGTTGTCTGATTTTTAGTTTTTGTTATTCATTTTTAAAAATGAGAGATACAAATAAAATATTTATTTTTATTATTTTATTTCTTAAGACAGAACAACAGATTTTCACAACTTAAAAAAATCATAAATTTTGATTTTTTTTTAATTTTCTCAGCTCGTTTTTTTTAAAAAAATTTTGAATTTGAAAAATAGATGAAAAACAGAAAACTCATATGTTATTGAAAAGCAATTCGAAACTGTTGTTTTAATACTTTTATGACTATAAGATGTCAAAAACATCGTCAAAATTAATTTTAATAGCCTCTAATTGCTACTTTTAACGGACCTTTCATCTCTTGAAACTTCAATTCAATCACAATAAAAACCTGGTTACTACTTGGCCTCTAATTTTTTTAGTATTATCATGAACAATTGAATTATATATATATATATATATATATATATATATATATATATATATATTAAATAAAATAGAAAATTAATAATAATTATAAAATTAGATATTGATTTTTTTTAAAAAAAAGACAAATACATTCTTAGGTGTGATATTACTATAAATAACATTGCTCGTGCAAAATTCATATCTATGTCAATTTCAAACTGTGTGTGGAGGAAATTATAGGTTTGTGAATTCCAAACATTGATCTATTGATGAGATGATATTAAAGGTATTTAGAGAAACAAAAAATTATATTAATATTAATTTTTTCTTTCATGAATGAAATTTTTTTTTGTATAATTTAATGAAATGACTACTCTAAATCATAAACTAAACACACAAATATTAAAATATATTCCTATAAAACAAACGACGAAATAATACATTATAGCCAAACTTAGAGACTACAATATTTTTTTTAAAAAAAAAAAAATACAAGAAGAAGCATAATGTATACTATGGCTAAATACATAAGTTGGCTCGTAAAATATTTATGATTGGTTACTTTAACACTTTATTTTTAATTATAATAAATTCAACGTTCATTTTTTTCTTTTTTGAACTACTGAACATTCACATGACAGATGAAAATAGCGAGTTTCGCGCTTTTTTTTTCAATTTATTTATTCACTTAATTGATCAAAATATCCTTACATATTACAATAAGAACCCATGGAAGAACACAGTTGCAAAAACCTACTAATGTTACCTATTTTATAACGCGTGTACATCAATGATTTGTATTTAATTAATGATAAATAAAATTATAATAATTGAATAAATTAAAAAATAACATATTAAATAGATTAAAATAAAATATGAGGTGTTAAATGATTAATTGCAAATAATTCAAGAGGTAACTTATGTGTTTGGCATGTAGCGGATGAAAGAAATTAATTGTGCACATGCATCTATAAGAAGAAAACCATGATGTCGTACTAATGAATCATAACGACCACATGTGACTCTTGGTCCGTGAAATTAAAATGAAAGAACATATCGAAACGTGTAGAAAAACGTCTATGCGTTATTGCCCATCCATGTTAAAGCTGACAGTATAAGATAAGGCTGGCTTCTATGGTATTGATTGATTAATTATATGGTTGGATGAAAGAAGGACACATTGCCGTCCACTATCATGATATTTCTCGTTTTCTAATTGAATCACGGGGTAAGAGTTTTGATGGGCCTTGTTGTGCATAAATGTTAGGAAAAATTCATTTTGAATCCTCTAAACTTTTGGCATTTTTTACATTAAACCTTCCAATTTAAAAATATAACTTCGAAACTGTGTAATTTATTCTATGAAAATCTTTTTTCACAGATCTATTATGTGCATTTCACATTCACTGTTTAGTGTGAAATTTGTTTGTTTTGGAAGAATTTTATAAGGATTAAATATCAAAACGTCCTTGAATTTTATCATAATATATTAATTCATTCCCTTTTGTCGAAGATCTCTAAAATAGAATTCAAAATCAAAATCCTTTGACATAATCTAATCAAAAATATTCTTCGCGTCTTCAGCTTTATCTAATTAACACAATTAGAAAATCAAAGTGAAGCGCACAAACATTTAGATCAAATCTCCTCTTAAAGCTTTATATTTATAACCTTCAAAGCATGTTTAATATATCCAATTCTGCACAACTCATTTACCATAGTTTCAATTCATTTTAGTTTATTTTCATCTACAAGAATAATTAATAAGAAATTAAAAATAGGTATATTTGTTGTGGAATAATGTGGTAATATTTTACCCACCAAATTCACCTAATCAATTTATAGGTGAATAGATAATGAAAGATTGTACTGTAAAACCATACTATAGTTGATTCTTAGGAAAGATTGGAGGGGTCACAAGTGGTCTCACTTAAAACTCAATCTCCTTACACAGAATCATCCTAATAGTAATTTAACAGCACAATATATCACTACAACTATACCCTACAAAATAGCTATTGAAAATAAAGACAAAATAAGAACATTAGAATTTAACGAGGTTCGGTCAATTATGCCTACGTCCTCGGACACTACCAAAATTATATTTCACTAAGAAAAGGACTACAAAGTGAAATATTACAAAAGAGGGAGAAATATTAAAAATTGCCTAAGAGATGAATAGACAATTTTGGGATTATTAAACTAAAGGAATTAAGGCTCTATTTATAACAAAACAACCTCCCACCCTTTTAGTCTATTTCTGATGTGGGATATGACTCTATTTATAACAAAAAGAACTTTATTCCCTTTATTATTTCTCTGATGTGGGATATCAAATGAGCCACCATAATTCAACAATATCTAGTTCCAACTCAAATTACTTCTATAACATCAACAATACTAAAACTTTCATCGTATAATTTGAATTTTGCATATTTTAATGAAAACAAACAAAAATACCAATATTGATCTTGCATTCATAAATCTTCATCTCCTACAATATATATTTCATTGAATTGATTGAACTAAATTTTCCTTAATTATGAAGGATTTCCTCATAAATGTAATAATTGGGCTTGGAATTGAGTTGTTTGACTTCTTAATTGAAAGTGAAAAATAACAATTTTATTTGTATGATACTGGAGAGTGTGGAGGAGTTTAAACTAGTATCAACGTAGGAAAGAGTAAGCAGTAAGTTAGAGAAGACGAGCAAGGATACAATATAAAGAGTTGAAGAATTACATATGGGTTTGCAAGAGAAAGGAATAGCATGATAGTGGTAGTGTGACTAGTAAAACTAAATAGAATAGCATTTGAGACATAAAAAGAAATCCATTGAGGATGTTTAACAAATATATAAATATAGTTGGTGATATCATCAAATAATTTTAAGCGATTTTGGTTTGAATTTTAATCTCATTTTAGAAATTTCTATTTTATGGATTTTATGTTTTTATCATTTTTTCTTTTTGTACGTATAATAGGTTGTTAGAAAATGAAAATTTTATATGAAAATAAGGGCATTATAGGTATCTTATAAAATAAGAGATGACTTTCGTTAATATTTTAACGGGTCAGTTAAGAAAAAAATTCATGCAACAAATGCATTGAAGGATTTTAAAATTATATTTTTAAGTTAAAGAGTTTAATGTAAAAAATATGAAAAGTTTAAGGTGCCTATGATTGATTTTTCTTAAATTTTAGCATGCGGTGAATTTAATAGTTCATTAAACATTAGATTAAATTGATTGGTCAGATTATTTTAAATTAAAAATTAGTTTATTATTCAATTTAATTAATTTTTATATTTAATTATTATAAAATATTTATATATTTTTAATTATTCAATAATACTTTCTGATTTTATTTATGATATATATATATTTTAATAATATATATAAATAATTAATTGATTTATTATGTGGTAGATTGAAGACCAATTTGGAAAATGAGTTAACTAATCAATTTATTGATGATTTACGTTTAAAAATACCGATTCAAAATGATAAATCATTTAATTATATATAAATATATGAGATTAATTATGAGTGGATCAAAAAGCGACACATTGTCAAAAGACAAGAACCACCAACTCTTGTACGCTCTTGTGGACATTCCTTTGTAATTGAATCACGTGGTAAGGGTTTGTATCAACCTTGGATTGTAGATGGAATCAGTTAATTGGCCACTTTTAATTTAGTTAGTTTGATTGATTGTCGATTAATTTTAATAAATTAAAATTTTAATTTGTAAAAAATATATAAATAATATTTAAAATTTTATAAAATATAATATAATATGATAAAGTGATGAAAAATATTTATAATATTTAAACTTTAAGTAATATAGTGTAATTGAAATTTTTAAATTTTTTACAAAATAATGTAGTTTTAAGTTTCATGGATTTGATTTTCGATTTTATTGATTTTTTTAAAATTTTAACTGATTTTTGATATTAAACAAAACTAAAATATTAGATAATTTTTTTATTTTATCAATCTTATTGATGGATACAACTCGATTATGAAAATATTGATTTTGATAAACCTTCATGTGCATAAATTTTAATTTGGAGCGAATTTAGTATTTACAATAGTGCATTGAAATTTGAATCAATAGATCAAATCATTCAAATTAAAAATGGAATCATTAATTAGTTTAAATTGATTTTAAAAATTATTTCTAATTATTATAAATATAATTTTATTTTTTATTTTCTTAAGGTATTTTTATAATATTTTTAATTTTTATTATCATTAAATAAAATGAATCAAACTAATTGAATTAGTCGGTTTGAAAATCAATTAATTAATTGATTAAATTTTAAAAATATTAATTAAAATGATAAGTTATTATATATATATATATAAGTCATTATATATAGAGAGAGAGGAAATTCTTGATGATTAATTGATTAATTATGGGGTCGATCGAAGGGTGACATGCCAAAGAACAAGAACCATTATACAGACTATGGCGGATATTTTCTTGTTTCCTAGTTGTATGACACTGAGATTTTTTTAAAAAAATTATTTTTTGAGAAAACATGTGGTAAGAATTTGATGAGCCTTCGTCTGCATAAATTTAATATGGATCGAACGAATTCAATGATAAATTATTTATATAAATTTTTATTTTATTTATATAATTTTATAAAATCATATTTAAGTTGTGCTGTATAAATTTTTATTAATAGACAGTTAATCGAATCCTTTTTTTGTACCTGTCTTTGGCTGTAACTAGTGCCCATAAAAAGTAATATTTTAAAAATTGAATAGCATTAATCAATTAAATTGATAAAATTAAAAATAAAATAAATATTTAATTTTAATTAATTTTTAATATTATTTTTAAATTATTCTAATTATATTATATTTTTAAATTTTATTTATTATTAAATTAAATTAAACAAATTAATTAGATCAACGAAACTGTAAACTACTCAATTTATGGATTTACTGAAGGTGGGATTTTAAAAATATTGATTAAAGGGATCCCACCACCTTATTTTCCTCGGCCAGCGTTATTATGTTTGATGGGCCACCGTTACATCTACAACAATAATAACCCTACTCGAACAGGTACGTGAAATTATTATTGTCTACGATACAAATGGATTGTTGCAGTTTTTTTTTTTTTTTAAGAAAAAGGAAATTCATTAGCTAGTGGCATCAGGAGACAACGTTGATAATAAAAGGGGCAGGATTGACATCCCACTCCCTGAAGCTTGACATAGGCCCGGCAGCCCGAGCTAACCAGTTACCTACTTTGTTCACAAATTTCCTTAAAATCAAGAAATTCAAATTGACAATATCAGAAACTAAACGTAAAAAAATTTTAATTATTAGACCAAAACCAGTTGCTTCATGTGTTGGTTTTTTAAAAGCTTGAAAGACATTGAGGGGCATCCATTGTCACCAAAACATTGTCCAAGCACTTACTCTATCCTCCTCAGAGTCTCTTTACCTCCGCGTTACTTCTACCACCTTAGGATAAACTCAGCCAAAAACAAAGAATCTACTGGATGTGCCCTGCATCCTCAAAAGTAGATATATTTCATTATTAAAATGTTTAAGGAGAAATTAGAAAAAATTATTTTAGTATAAACTTACCCCCGAATTAGGACAGCACCAGAACCCTCTTCCAGGATTTCCCGAGGTCCACATGCAATTCAAATGATTGCATGCAGGGGCGGACTCAAGGGAGGCAAGAGGAAGCTATTTGTTGAGAAATCGAGCGCCATGGACCTCAACATGCTTCGATTTTGACATAATGCTTGGAGTGTTTAGTCTTTTACATCAATTAGAATTTTAACATCTTCTCCAATTATGTTTCAAAATATTGTTGGACTTCATATAGATTTGTCTTTCACGAAAATGGTCTAAGCCATTTTGTTATAGACTCTCCTGCAATTATATACCCTTCTTCTTTTTTTTTCTTTCTTTTTTGATGTGAAATTGATTTCCACTTTCATATCTCCAACACTATTATATCCAAAATTAAAAAAAAAAAAAATCTTTTTATTCTTTGTGTATTCTAATTTGTTCATATATATACATATTATAGTCCCTCTAAAATTTTTTAAAATATTATTTTACTCTTTAGTTTTTTAACTTACTCTTATGTGAATATATTTTTACCTCAATTAAAAATATTTTATAACTTAACTCCTCAAAATTTTTAAAATTTTTTTATTTAATCTACATGATTTTTTCCGTTTCATATACTTCCCTTTTTTTTTCTTTGTTTTTTCTTTTATTTCCTTTATTTTTTTTTATCATTTTCCGTTCTATTTATTTTTATTTTTTTTATAGACTCTTTCTCTTTATATGATTGTATCTTTTATCTTTGACTTGAAAATGTAACGGTTATAATTTGTTTCATGTTTTGCTCAAAAAAAAAATGATAATAAACTACCTAAATAAAAAGAAAATACAAAATCATTGGAATTCAAATAATTTCAAAAATTTTAAATCTAATTCTAATTCGATATGTAGATCAATTTTAAATATTTAAATTTATTTTAAAAATAAAAAATATTTTTATTTTAAAATATTAAAATTATAAATAATTTAATTTAATTCAAAATTTAAAAATTATTTAAATTCCTATTGGCTCGATATGCAATAATTCAATCGTAAAATGTTTCTTTATTAGCCGATTCAGTTTTTAGGTGGTGAACATGTTAGAATTTCTCCACTATAAACCCCTGACACTAGGGGGTGAGCAAAAATCAGACCGAATTAAAAAATTAATCGAATCGATTTGGTTCGATTCGATTTAATTTTTTAATAAAATCGGTTTATTTGATTATAATTTTAAAAGATATTCGGTTTTTGGTTATCGGTTCGGTTTTTTAGATAAAAAACCGAAGTAATTAATAAATCAATCCAATTTAAATTGAACCAAATTTAAAATACATATAATTTAATTAAAATGAACCGAACCGAACCAAACTTTTATAAGATCAGTTGGGTTCGGTTTATATACACATAAATTTTGGTTTAATGTATTTGATTAATTCGATTTTGTCAAAAATTTCAATTCAGTTCGGGCATGAATATAAAAGTTTCATTTATTAAAATTTGATAAAAAATCAAACCGAACCGACCGAACCGCTTTTGCTCACCCCTACCTTGACAGCACACATCATTATTGTCATTCTTCACTATAAAGCTCGGTTCCAACACTTGCTCTTTCTCAGGAAAACATCAATGGCAGTAGCAGCACCACGACCGTCCAAGATGTGGGGTGTTGAAATGATGGTGGTATTGGTGATTGGGCTGTTGGGTGTGGTTGTGCAACCATCCATGCAACAGAGCCTGAGAAAAAATCCTCTGCACAGCAGTTGGTCTGTCATTGATGACACTGAAACACCGGCCATCGGCCTCATTGTGTCTTCCGCCAGCGGTGAGAAGGCACTTATCGATTCTGGAATTTTTGAAGTTAAATCATATGTTGACTTGCTAGGTATGCTCTTCTACCCTTTATTTTTGTTTTTTTTTTAAAAAAAAATTTTGAACTGAAATTCAAAGTCGTAATTTCTCATACAGTAACGATCTTACCATTCATAACATAATATATAACCTCTAATAAATTTTCTATTTTGTGTTTGTTGCATTTCACAGGAAGAAGATTCGTAAAGGGCACGATTTCGGGAGCAAATGTTGTCTATGTATTAACGACGAGTCGTCCATCGGTACGATCCCATCAAACACTAGCCTTATGCTTCAATTATTTTTTAATCACTTACTAAAAAATTCCCTTCTTGTTTATGAAAAAAAAAATGATGTCATCCACAATTTCTCTCCTTATTTAACAAAATATAACATGTATATGCAGATAAACATGGCCTTAACAGTGCAACTCTTAGCTTCCAACTTCAAGCTTCGAGGAATCATTCATTATGGAACTGCTGGAGCAGTTAACAATTCACTCACCTATGGTACAGTTGTTGTGCCGGGCCGCATTGCCTTCACAGGAAATTGGGCATGGAAGGTATATTATATACAAATTATAATATCTAGCAAATATGTTACAATTTGAATTTTTTATTTATAAAGTACAGATGTTTTATGTAGAAAATTTTTCTAATACGATCCAGGACACGTGAATTATATGCTAATTTTTGAAAAATTTAATATTTTACATATGCATATCATGTACAACATAATTTCTAACTTTTTTAATTATGAGAAAATAATATATTATAATTTTTCAGTACTTCGAGGAGTACTTAATTTTTTTTCTTGAAAATTAACATATAATGATGACTTGTCTTTATTTACGAAAAGGAATTTGAGGCAAAAAAAAGGGGGCAGCTCGACTTCAAAAAATTCAATTATCCAGAGAATGGGGACAATTTATTGGGTAGTGTTCAGTATCAATCCTCAAAATTCTACCATCATGGGGTACTAGAAAATAAATTTTGGCTTCCAGTTTCTCCGCATTGGCTTCAGATTGCCTCTCAGATTCAGGTTTGGTTATCTTCTTATAATTTTCTATGTTTTCTAATTATTTTTTTTTAAAATTTTCTGTGTTGCAAACTTACAATTTGATTAGTGATGGCAGGAAGTAGAGGCAGCTGAAGTTGTGGTTGGACTGAACGCTTCTACTTCTGATGTATACCTTAGCAATTATGCCTATAGAGAGTTCCTTTGGCATCGATTTAAAGTCTCCACAGTGGATATTTCGAGCGCTGCTGTGGCATTGGTAAGTCAAAATTATTTTCATCTTTTTGTATTTTTGTGATCTTTTGTATAAACCCAAAATTCAAGCTATAAGAAATTAATCAATTATTTAGGGTGGGTAAACAGTCAGTTCGGCTTCAAACTGAACTGATATGAAAAAACTAAAAATTGAAATATCAAAATAAACTGAATTGAACTAAAATGATTATAAAAGTTGAATCGAATTAAACTGATTTCGATTAAATTGGATTTAACCGATTTTTAAAAATTCAATTAAAGAAAAAGGCGTAACTAACCATTAAACCAAGTCTTGTCCTCCTACCAATGACTATAGTTTTAATCAATTTTGGTGGTGAGATATTTGCAGGGAGCTTTGTCAAATGATCTGCCGTATATTGTGATTAGGGGAGTGTCGAGTCTGGCAGGTAAAGAGATCCCAGGGAATGCAACAGAACACCGAGCTTTGGCCAATGCAAATGCTGTCAAAGTTGTGAAGAAGTTCATTATTCTGCTTACGGTCCCGAAAGAAGATTATGATTACGAGTGATTATTGTGTTTATCGTTAACTATGTATGTTATGAACCCAGCTATTAGCTAGCCAAAATTGTTCCTTTGAGTACTAAAGAAGGCTTAGCCAAATGTACTCAAGTGGATCTGTAATGGGCAGGTACTATGATAAAAAATAATTCAAGTGAAAAATCCTGTGTCATGTGCCCCATCTCGCTTGATTTCTGGACTTATACATCTAGTAATGTTGTGAATTGATGATAAATACTATCCATTAAACTAATTAAGAGTTAATGATCCTTTATTTATAGTTTAATGGCACACTTTCGAAAGAAATCATAAGAAAATCAATGAGTCTTTCTATATCTTTTCTTTTGTATGGTACTTGTTCTTCCTTTGTCTTCATATGGTTTTAGCTTCTCAATTGCTTGAAACTCACATGGGTTGGTAAAATTGTCCTAGTTTTCCTTTATCGTTGACACTTTTTATTACCAGTGTTTTCCGTACTGGACAGTAACAGTAAAATTAAGAATAGATCAATAATTTGGTTCGATTTAATATTAAAAATCATATCACTAAAAAAACTAGTTAAAACTGAAAAGAAATCAGTCAAATCCGGAAAAATTGTCCAAAATTAGAGTTAAATTAAACCGATTCAACTTAAAATTATATTATTTTTGTGAAAAATTTAAAATTTTTTAAAATTACATTATTTTACGCAAAATTTAAATTTTAAAAATAAATTTTATTATATTATATTATATATTTGTTAATCTTTTTCAAGTATTATTTATATATTTTTTCAAAAAATGAAAAAACATTCTATGGAACTGAACCGATCAAATTGGCCAAATAAAAAAAATCAGCTAGTGAATCTCTAGTCTGATTCTCAAAAACATTGCTTTTTGCCTATTTTATCCACACATAAAATCTAGCACTTGCTTAATTGTAATTTTAAGTCCAAAATCCTAAGATCTATAATTGTGATCCAATTTAATGAAAATTATGAAAAAAGGCAAACCTATCTTTGCACTTCACTTTTTGTTCTTTTAGCTTATTCGGGTGCAAAATTAATTTATACTGAATATAATAAGTGCTATTCAGAGTACCCCAGAAAATGCCAGGCCTCATCTCTTGAAACTTCAATTCAATAATCACATCCATCTCCATTATTTACCTACTAAACCTCTCCCCGCCCATATTAGCAATAATAATTTTAGAATGGTCAGTTATTTTATATGCAGCTGAACGGGGACAATATTTAGAAGATGGAAAAATCTAAAGGACCAATGTTCAAAAAGGTGTCCTAGCCCATCTGTCCAAAAAAAAAAAAAAATGGTGGGCAAGCTCTAAAATGTTCATCTCCAGCTTTGTGTTTTGCTTAACCTCTTATCCTCAGATGTCAAGTCAGCGAAACCTAATAGTTACTTGCTTCTAATTTTTGTAAATGTTATCAAATTCAATTAGGAAAAACTCATTCTCATTTTTCTTTTCTTTTTTTTTTTAAATTAAACTCTTCAACTTATAAATGTAACTAAATCCCTCAAATATTCGAGTGTATCTCACAAGCATCTTTTTTGACAACAACTTTAAATGTACGATTTTATGTGTTGTTTAGTGTAAAATATATTAGTTGTAGAGAAATTTTTTTTAATGATAGATATAACATTAGGAGCCACGTAAGAAATGACATCATTTCTAGCTAAATTCAAGTAAAAATTGTAGCTCAACTGAAGAAATCCTAATTAACCTCTCAAAAACTCTCAACTAAAATATATTAGTTGTATTTGCTTTACTTTTTTTTTTCTTTGTATTAGGAATTATTCTTTGCATTTGTAATATCTAATTTAAGAATTATTGTTTGTATCTATACTCTCCATATCATGACGAATGATTGATTGTCTTGAGCTCTATAGATGTAACCCTATATAGATGAACCAGTAAAAAATATTATATTCTTTATCTATTTTTATTAATGATCTAATTTATTCTTTGTATTTGTAATATCTAATTTAAAAATTATTTTTTGTATTTGTATTCTCCATATTATGACGAATGATTAATTGTATTTTAGATTGTAAGTTATAATTATTATCTCTTAATCCTATTTAATATTCATTTAATTGAACAGTATTTTTAGTGTCTAATTTTGTACTTTTTTATTGACATTGAATAGTAGGTCAGGAATTATTTTTTATATTTGTAATCTCCATGATGAATTATTGATTGTTTCGAGTTTCATAATTATGGACTTATAATAAATGAATCACATAAAATATTATATTTTTTATTATATTTATTAATAATTGGATTTCTTCATGTCATTGAATCTTATCGCTTTGGCTGACAATTAATAATTTCTTTAAAATACCACAGTAATCGCTTTACAATCATCTAGTGTTCCTCGGTTGGATTATGCATTAACTGACACAAATATTTGACAACAAGTGCAATATCAGGCCTGCAAGTAACAGGGACATATTACAGCCAGCGCTCCAACAATATTTTGCCCGTGTAATTCTAAGCTTGTGTTTGGGGGAGGAAAATAAGAGGGAGAAGAAAATAAAAAGGCAAAATAAAGGAGGATGTCAAAATTTTTTGTTCGCGAAGAGAGGGAAAATGAAAGGAGAGGGAAAATATTTAAAATTTTCCCCACTCCCATTTCTATCTAAAATGGAGAGAAAAAATGGAAGAATGAGGGGATTTTGCTAAAATGACCATCTTGTCCCTGGACATTGCAAGAAATTACAGAATCTGAGTAAAAATCGGATCAAACCGAAAAACTGATCTAACCGAGCTGGTTTGGTTCGGTTCGGTTTGATCCTTGAATAAAATTGGTTTTTTCAGTTATAATTTTCAAAAATTTTGGTTTTCAGTTTTTGATTCAACTTTTTAGATAGAAAACCGAAAAAATTGAATTAACCGAAGTAATTAATAAATCAAACCCATTTGAATTGAACCAAATTTTAAATACATGTAATTTAATTGAAACAAACAGGACCGAACCAAACTTTTTATAAGATCGATTCGGTTCGATTTATAGACACATAAATTTCGGTTTAATTCGGTTTTTTAAAAAATTTTGGTTCAGTTTGATTTTAAAAATAAAAAATTTGGTTTATTAAAATTTGGCAAAAAACCAAATATATTTTTAACATTTTCAAATATAAAAACTAATTTGAGAATTTTTTTCGTTTTACATTATATCTATCATTATATAAATTTTAATTTCATATAAAATCACTTAAATTATAAAATAATTATTTTTTATCATTATACAATATAATTATATATTCAAATATTTTGTTTAATAAAAGGTAAAATTGGAAATATATTAAATATTATTTTCCTTTTCTTCCATATTTGGTTATCCAAATAAAGGAAAATATCATCTTTTTTATCTAAACATGAGGAAGGAAAATAAAGAGAAAAATTAAAATTTATTTTCCTTTATTATTTTCTTTCCTCCCCGTGGATTTTTGCCAAACACAGGATAAATCTGAGACTGGACTTCTTGAATTCCTGATCAACAACACACGAGTGGTTGCTACAGGTGTATTACATGTTCGAGCAACAGCCATCTTAGTTTTCATCGACATGTCATTCACAAATTTAGCTTAAGCTAAATAAACCTATTGAATCATGTACCTCTAAACCAAGAAAATAGTTTAACAGCAAATTCTGATTGTAATTATTTGATGGCTTAATCATCTAAAATATTCAAAATTTTGATCGAATTTATAATTTTAATCACAATTTTTATAAGTTGTAATTGCATTTTATTTTTATTTTTAAATTTAAATTTTATTTATGTAACCAAAATTATCATGAAAAATCTTTATTTTTTTCTTTTTCTCTCTTTCCATATCATCATAAAATAAAAAATTTTATGTTACATCATCACAAAAAAATAGTTTTTTATAGAGATGACAAATCGATCAGGTCGGATATTTCAGATTTTGAGTTCAGATTACCCATCAAGTTATGCATACAAAAAGGATTTCGGGTCGGGTTTACTCTTAAAATTGATATTTTGGATTGAATCATTTGTTATTCAAATTTAGAACGCCAACCTGTTTTTTATTATTTATGCAACATTTTTTTATAATTTGTTAAAAGATAAATAATAATTTTCTCTTAAAAATTATTTTTAACAAGATAAATTTTATATAAAAAACTTGATTAAAATTTTTTATTTTTATTTAAATGCTTAATAAATTAAATATTATTTATTTTTTAAAACAAAATGACTATATATAATGAAAACAATTGAATTACATCCACATAAAATTATATTAAAATCATATTATAATTTAAAATAATTGACAAACAAACATATAATATTCAATGATAGAAAATCATTCATTATAAAAAATTATATCTATTATTATAAAATTTATGTGATAAAATTGGATTTGGCTTAATATTTGACTTTATTATCGCAAAAATCAAATTTATTACAATTATTATTAAAAAAATAAATAAAATTGTTATAAATTTTTTTTATATATTAAATTCTTTAAAAATATATGACAAAAATTTAGCTTAATTACTCAAAAATTCAAACATTTATATGATTTTAAATTGTATCCAAAACTTATGATGAAGTCGATTACAATGTAATTTTACAAATTGATTTTAATTATATCTCAGGTCAAACACATGATTTAGTAAAGTATATTTAAACTCGGTTGAATCTTATATTTTTTTCATTAGTTCAATTAAACTAAAAATTAGGTTTTACGGCTTAACTATTCTTTGATACTCAATTTAATCGTTTTTTTGCTTAAACAAACTTATTATATACTTTTATATGAAAATTTATAATTTTATATTTAAATTTATGAATTTATAAATTTGTAATTTATAAAATCTCTCAATATCTTATTTAAAAAAATTTTCTCTCAATCTCTCCTTAAAATTTTAATTTTATATTTAAAATAATAAATTATTTAAATAATTTCCAAAAAACTTTAAGAAATCTTTTAAAAATCAATTACAAGAGTTTAATTAAGATGATAATTTTATTTTTATTCAATTTAATCTGATTTTAATTAATTAAATTTATTATATACTTTTATTTGATAATTTTATATTTAAATTTAAAAATCTAAAAATTTTGAAATTTAAATTTGTAATTAATAAATTTCTCAATATCTCATTTAAAGAAATTTTCTTTCATTCTCTCCTTTAAAAAATTAATTTATATATATTTAAATAATAAATTATTTAAACCATTTGAAATAAAAAATATTAAGAAATATTTAAAAAATCAATTATATGATATGAAAATGTACATTTTCAAAAAAATTTATCCTTAAAATAAAAATTAAGGATTTATTAATTTATTATTTAAATATATAAAGAATTTATAATTTTAAACACAAGATTAGTATAAAATTATTTATTTATCAACTAAAATAAAAATAAAAATTTGAAATTTTTGCTAAAAATGTTTAAATTGAGTAAAAATGAAAATATTATCTTAATAAGATTTGAACTTAATTTTGAATTTAATTTAACTAATTGAAAAAATATAAGAGTCAATCAAGTCTAAATATACACTTTATTCTATGCTAATTTTGACTTGGGATATAATTGAACCAAATTCTTCAAATTAGAATATAATTGACTCAATTAGAAACTTTAGATACAATTGAAAATCTGCAAAAAATTTTGAATTTTCTTAATTATTAATCCCACAAATTTTTAACTAAAATTTTTTTTTCATAATGAATGAGTATATTAGATGACATGCACTCTTTTATCATAATATTTTGTCACAATATAGTGTCTATTAGATTACAGATAAAGAAAAGTAATATTGTTATAATAATGTCTGTCACTGTATTAAATAATTTAAAATTATGATAAAATTAGTTTATCACAATAAATAATTTTTATTATTACTAAGTAATTTATCATAATAAATAATACATTATAATTTAGGCACATGAAAAAACATAGTAAAATTAATAAATTTATTAAAAGATAAAAATTTCATTATATTTTAAATTAAAATATCAAAGTTAATTTGAATTTAAATTTAATTAAATAATCTAAATTTTTTTGAAATTAATTTATTTCTTTTTTATTTTAATTATTCTACCTTTTATTTATTAGTAATAAAATTTTTCTTTATTTTTATATTGTCATTGAGTCAATTGGGTCGGGTCATGGGTTGATCCATTCGGGTCAGTTTTGACCCAATTCGTTGAGTTAACTCTGACCCAACCCAAAAATTTTCAAGTCATTTTGAGTTTGAACCTGGTCAGGGTTGGATTTAGAATGGATCAGAAAATACCACCTTTAGTTTTGCATATTAATTTTAATAAACTTTGATTAAATGACTAAAATTAAAATTTGAAAATGAAATACAATTACAATCTTTAAAAACTATATAAATTGATATAAAATTTTAAATTTTTCGTGTCATTAGCCCTTGTTGAATAAATCCTTGAATTGCATATTAATCATTCCTATAATAATGATGTCATCAACATAAATAAAAGCATGTTTGGCATTGTTATTAAAAATTTTTGATTTTGAAATGCAAAATTAAAAAAAATTCTTATCTGATTATAGATTTTTTGAATATAAATTTTACAACTAACAAATTGTTATTGATAAAAACTTCAAATATGAACTTTTTTCAAAATCAGATTTTTTAGTTACAAAACTCATAATGAAAAAAATTATAATCTATTAGAAAAGAGAAATTTTTGCATTTTTTGTCTCAAAATTAAATTTTTTTCATAGCAATATCAAACATGCTTTAAGAATGAAAAGCTTAGTATGCTCATCAATTTATAGTATTTTTTATTTGCCAATGTCACTTCTATTTCGTAAAATTTTGTTAAATGGGATTGAATCAAAGATCCGAAATCACTTTATGATATACACAATCATCCAAATCATCCAAGTCAAGTTTGGGGTTATTTGTACGAGTTAACGAGGCACACTGGTAAAGTATAAATTCGTACAAATTATGTCGTTAACTTGGTGTGGTCACAACGATAATAGGCTAATTAAGTTGTCATTTATGGTGAATGTGAAGATTACAATTGTAAATTTAATGCATGTAATTATATAATTGCATAATAAAGCTGCTACATATTGTAATGAGTATCGGCCTTTATGGAAATTATCTGACGAGAAAGAGACGGGCCTATGACCAACCATATTCATGATAATCTTTGCAGAAGTCTCAACGTGATTTGTCATTCGTCATTCATTTCTTAGCTGACATGTTCTCCTTTATGGTTTCGTGACCGACCCAGTCCTGCAAATACTGCTGCACAGACAAAACATGCTGCCATTTATTGGTTTATAGGAGGTTGGATATTTCTTCTAGTTGGTGGGTTGGATTGGAAATTCACTGATGCACGGAATTGTGTTCTCCATTACTTGTAAGGTAGGTCCAACAGGTTCTTTTTAACAGTAATTCTATGGCTTGGAAAAGGCCGAAGCCCATACACATAACCCTATCTAAGATGAGCCTAGCCCAAACCAGACAGAATTTCCTTGCTACAGTGAGGGACTAGATTTACTGTACATTGTGAGTCACACTAACCTATCGTTACTGGTTTGCTACTATGCTACTGTATTCAACTGCCTTTTGCTTTATAAATAATAATTTCCAACAAACTAAAAAGAAAGAAAAAAAAAAAAGACTAAATTTGCCAGTTGAATAATTTGTGTACAAATTATGATTTTGCAATGTGAAATTTGACCAACATTGCAAAAATCTTTGTATAATGAATCTTAGATCTCCAAAATTCCTATAAATCATCGCAATCGCTAGAATTAATTGCAGCTTTCTATTGTTGTCAGAATAATCTAAATTAAAATCTTTACTATGTTTGAGTCTTCTGCAATGTGCAGCTCGTTCGGGCCCTCTTGCAACCACTAAAGAAAGGCAATGATCCTGTCAAATCAAGGCAGCCTCTCTTCTTGGAGTTTACAATATTAGAATCACCAGCATCATCTTTTCCCTTCACTTCAATGGATGGCGTTTCCTCCATAAGGTTCTGTTCTAAGCAAAACTTAGTTGTTAATGGAGACATTCTACATTTTATAAGTGAAAAAGCTGGCGTATTGATATCAGGTTCAACACAAGCAAAACACATGAGGATTTTTTTGGGGGCTTACCTGCCTATGTGGGACGCGTTCATTTTTAATGCCAGAGATCAATACGTTTGGCTGCAGGCCAACATTGTCGCCACATCTTTTCTGACTTCGCACTTCTTCCAATGACCCTTCTTTTTCGAATCTCTGAGCCAGGTCTTCTGTGTTCCATATGTTCTCCCTTATAAAGAGAGTAAGTTTGCCTCCACATGGACAGTCAAGAGACTTAATATCTGAAAATACCCAGCAAAAGTTTGAGCCGGTCTTAATGTATTTGATAAGACAAAAGGAATTAAAGGTGTTGAGGTATAAGAATGAGTATCTTTAACAGTTTACCATGAAAATGGCAGAGGAGACGGTAGCAATGATTGCACTCAAGGAAAGCCAAGTAACAATCACGTTTACAGGTGCCGCAAATAATAGTTCCATGGGAATCCGGTAATAGCATTGAACACTCGCTTAAGTTCTCCACATTATTGTTTAGGTTCCAAAGAGCATTATTGAAAAGGCACACGTGTTGTACAAAGGATATTTTTACAGATTTATGAGAGGCCAATTCAACAGATGAGCAATCCAAGGCTTCATGTTTCCAAAGACGAGCGGCTTCTTTACACAGAAGTTCCTCATATGGAAGGATTGCCATCAGGCCAATATGCGCATACTGCTTGGTAGCCATTGCTCCAAATGGAAACCAATCACCAATAGCGAAGTTTACTGCCTCCCCACAATTGAAACCTTATATGAAAATGAGTCCAGAAAATAAGTATAGGATGTATTTCCAAAGGAAGAAACTTAAAATTGAAAAAGAATGAGAGCAAGTAAATGTAATGCATGGAGAAAGTCCTTGCCGTTGCTGAATCCAGCATGGTATGCTCTAGGAAAGGTGACAACAAATTCCCCTGGCATCTGCACAGCCTTGTAAACTGGAACACCATGTTGTAGCAAGATACTTGGTGAAAACATTGTTGTTTTTTCAGAAATTTCTTTAAAAATTTCATGCTCATCACCAATTGATAAAATGTCATGAGAATACACATGATCGTGGACTACTTTCTCAAACTGTGAAGCTGCATGACCAGGTACACCATACCAAGTTTTTGGAGCGCCAGTGTGATGATAATTAATGCTGACAAGGGGAATGTAAGCAACATGAATACAAATTAAAGGGCTTGGGAAGTAGGCAGAAGCACAGGATTAACAGAGACAGCATATTAACCTGAATAAATAATGATCTTCTACGTGCCATGCAAACATGCTAAATAGCATTCCGATGTAAAGCATAGGATATGTTATCCCCTGTGAACCAATAAACTGGTGTCAAGAAAACCTCAAAGAAATAGTCAGAATGGAAAATTTTACCGTGGCGGGAATAATCATAACCATACTGGAATTTCATGTTCAACGAAACTCAATATGGAGTTGGGAAGCTTTGGCAGGGTCTGAAATCAAAGAAATAAAATCTAGTTTGAGTTTGCATTCAAGAAAAATCAGGAGATATTAAGCAGAAGTTAATAAAAATAATATTCAAAATACTATCAGAATTAAAATGGGAAAACCTTTACCTTAAAGTTCCATTTGCTTGTTCCTAGTGGATCATCAGGATCACTAGAAAAGGCACTACCATCAACATTAATTGCATACTCTACTATTTCTTCCTTTCCACTGGAGATTTCAAGCCAAAATTTCTTCTCTAAATGTTCAGGAGACATATATTTGGAACAGGGAAATCTACGAACAAATTCTTCATCTGCCATACTCTTAAAAGTGTTGAAGGTATGGTTTCTGTAAAGAACCACAAAACTGTCATATAGACGAACTTGATCATACAAACGATGAGTCATAATTTTATTATCAGCATTTTGTTTAAAATCCAATTAAAAACAAAATCAGCCAACTGCATCTCAAATGCTGGGAAGATTATAAATTATGATCTACGTTGTGCAGAAATTACCTTTCTCCCATCGAGAAAATGACCTTCTGATCCATATCTGGTTCAGTAACCCTGAGTGGCTGTACATAAGTTGGAAATTTGAAGTCCTTTAGTACCTCAGCAGCCGGGAAAGAAGCCTTTACAGGGGACACGATCTTGCAGATTCCTATATTGGAATTTAAAATTCATTAACCAACATAGAAACATTCGCCAAAACATGCAACGAAAAATGGTAAGCAATTATAAAAGAATATGTATTGTTGTCTTAGGTACATAACAGAAACATTTGTCCATTTCATGTGAAAACTATGATTTATGTAACATGAAACGAACAAATAATTAGTGGTTTGAATTGATGCCACTATATTCTCAAATTAAGTCAGAAGCAACTTTAATCGTACAAAGTGTGAAAAATGATGTAAAAAAGAAAACAACTCACTGCACATGTTTACTTAACAGCAATCCATCTTTAAACTGTGAAACTATACATGAGACATTCAATTTGCATAGCATGTTCAGAAGTTTGTTTTAGGTATATAATGTGTGTTTCATGAGAAAACTATGATTTATGTAACATGAAACGAACAAATAATTAGTGTTTGAATTGATGCCACCATATTCTCAAGTAAAATCACAAGCAACCTTAATCGTATCAAGCATGAAAAATGATTAAAAATAAAGAATCAAACAACAAAAACACACTGGAACATATTTCTAACAGCAATCCATCATAAACTATGTAAATCTACACAACAGATTCAATTTGCGTAGCATGTTCAGAAGCCTAATATCTGAAACATAATAGAGAATGAGTATCAATTTCACATACCATACTTGGATGCTTCTGCAGCAATTTTCTGCAAATACTTCAAAGGATCCTCAAACTCCTCATTAGATGGATGGAATACAGGGCATCCTGAAATTTTATGTGTCCACTCTAAATCTATCAAGTTATGTTTGCCTTTAGTGCACTTTGAAGAAAATTTTTTTTCAATTAAAGACCTGTCTGATTGAGAGCATGAACTCTTCCTGGTCTTTGCTCTCCTTCTACATGGCGTAAAAGCTTTTAAACCATCTTCTCTAACAGTGGTTTTCATAATGTTGGCATTTGCAACTCCGGAAACACCACCAGATTTCACCATCACAAAACCTTCAAATACTTGGGCCTTTTAATTTCCCAACTATAACAATCTCTTCTTTTCACCTGCCAAGTAAATAACCTAAAAAGTTTCAATTATATTCTCACTTAGACAACTCAAACAAAACATATAAATACTCAAAATATAAAAATGTTGCATTTAAATTAGGTAGAGTGTGACTGAGTACTCCTCTATATTTAGCAAAGCATGTTGTAATTTGCCAAATACGCGACGAAAACCATGTATAAATTGGCCGATAATATAAGATTACCAAAAAATAAAAATATAAAATGCACAAATTTTGTTAACCATTACGACAAATCCAACAAAGCAAGGCATTGATCATATTACCAATTCTGATGTTCCGCAATAATTTTACCTTGCGATACATGGCAGTTGTGAGTCAGTGGTTCCTGTTAAAAATTTTCAGCACATATGTCAATAAAGCACATTGCACATATGTGATTTTGAATCTATACCTCATATTAACACAAATAACAGCCTTTCCCCTTTCCTAAATGGCGGCATAAAAATACACATATAATTCATGAACCATAAACTTCATCAACCTGAACAATATACCATAAAGAAACAGGCATTCCCTAAACCTCAAAATTACAAATAAACCAGGTATGACCACAGTTAAATTCAGCCTAAGATTATCAAATCTTATAACAATTAAAACTACAACTTTCGACTATAAGATGCATGCAACCAGTAGTGATATAAAACTTACAATTGCTACTCTTCCTTAAATTGGAAACAACATTAAATCTTAAGAGTAAAGCAATAATAGCAATGAACATAAAGCTTTAGCAAGTTAAGAGTTAGCAAACAAACAGACTAGTTTCTAAATCCTTTGAATCAAAATTTTTTAAAACAATTAGTACGTGACACGAGTCTAATGTGCTATCAGAAAAGACTAAATTGAAGTGTTGGTGCATCATAAAATCTACCAGCTATCAAATTGCGAGTTCCCATTGTGTACAAAAGCAATAATTAATTACACAGGTTTATATAATAAATTAATAATACGTAAACTGAAAGCCGAAACAGGCATTGACGGTTGAAGTACGAACCAGGGATGGCTTCTCGAATTTAAAAAAAAATAATTCAAATTTCGGTTTCGTGATTAAAGTTTCTAGGCAAGCAAACAATGCATTATAAGGACAGGAGAAGGAAAGAATTGTGTACCAGCAGTATTCAAACTCTTTTCTCCAGGATTTGAATTTTCTGGAAAATTGAAGTCCAGGAGACGAAAGGAAAATATTTAGATTTCAAAGTCCAACTGGCGTCTGTCCTTTTATAGGTTTACGATACGGTGCCTTAGACACGGGGTTTTATTGAGGTGTAGTACTGTATACGGTGTGAGTGATTTGTTATGTTTGCCACGTCAACTTGCGGATTGACAATGGAATCTAGACTAATTTTAATTGGACTTCCCATTTGAAGGAATTTGGAGACACTGCATCCAATAAAATAGCCGTTGTTTCCATTAGGGTATCAATTTTTATTTTTTTTTTCTCTCTCTTTTTTTTGTTTTTCTGTATGATTATAAAATTATAGAAAAGACAACCTTATATCTATAGGTGGCGATAATAACCTCCCAAAAGTTTTTTGTCATTTATTATTATTATTTTATTAGTTAAATTAATTATTCTACCCTTTATATTTTATGAAAATAACTTTTTATTATATATTTTACTTTTTATTAATTCTCACAATATAAAAAATAAATCTTTTTCTGTTGACTTTCAAAATGACAAAAATATTATATCTTAAAATTGTATATATTTTTAGTTTTTATAAAATAAATTTTAGATTGACTTAAAATTTAAAAGCTAGAGATAGAGTATTTTAAGAGAGATTTGAAATATAAAAATAATTAACATTATGTTATATTATTATTATTAATTATTTTGCAATAAATTTAAATATATTTTTCATTCAGGTTTATTCGAAATTTTCTTATATAAGAATATTGATTAGTATTTTTTTTCCTTCATAAAACTATTTTTGATGCTTAACTAATTGTGATATTAAATATATAATTTTTTTTTATCCCAATAGCTCAATAAAAAAAATACATATTCTCATTACATGATATTACAAAATTAATAATTTTCATATAATACTAGCCTTATTTGTTAAATTTTTTAATTAATTCTTTAAAAATATAAGTTATTGTAAAAGAATTAATTCAAATTATAATTTTAATGTGACTAACTGTTTTTCTTTTCATGATTAATCATGAAATTTAATATAAATGAGACAATAAATTTATTCTTTACACAAAATAAAAAATAAATGAAAATATAAATATTTAATTTGCTATAATATAATTACAGTTAGTGTAAGTCATTATATAATTAGTGAACTCTAAAACTTTAAGCAAGGTGAATATAAAATAAATAGAATAAATAGAATTTTATGATTTTTTTAATTATGAGAGTCAAATTAAAAAAATTGATTTTCACTTTATAGAAATCAGTTAAGAGAAAGCATGATTTTTAAGTAATTATCAGAATATATGAAGAATATCATAATCAATTTAAATAATGAAAATAAAAAGTATGCCATAATTAATTTATGCAATGAAAATTTTAGTTCACTACATGCATTCCTTTCATTATAATTAATAGCTTTCTTTCGAATTAATGAGATTGCAACA
>CATIWR010172145.1:0-18224 GCA_949677035.1 Omphalea diandra
CATCTGCGTGTAGGCGATCAACGCCTTGTATTCCTCCTTGAGCCTCTGCGTCCATGCAGCTCCATCTCTTGGCCCGGCTTTCGTCGCCAGTAGCGGGATCTGTGTCAATGTCGACTTTGTGTTAGGGTCCCATCCTTCCATATTTTCCCTTTTTTTTTTAAAACCCTAACCCTAATTGTTATTTTCAGTTTATTCTTGTGGGTGGTTGCTTAATGTTCATTGTTCTATCAATTTGTAATTTTTGAACACTTTCACTACTTTGCCCCTCTGAGTATTGAGTACTAACGCAGTTTTGCGCGTCTGTCGTTTGTACGAGAATAACGACCACGTGAAAGCCTTAACGGCATATATATATATATATATATATATATATATATATTCAGTATAACTGGAATATATGTATGACAAAAAAAGATATGTTATTTTTTATTTATAAAATTAAAATTCAATTTTATTAGTTATTAAAAACTCAGATTATTAAAAAATATAATTTTATAGTAACTCTTTTATTATCAATTAATATATATAATTAATTTTAATTTCAAATTCAGTTTTAGATACTTATTATAATTTGTTAAATAATTATATTGATAATATAATATTTTAAAAAGTAGTAATATAATATATTTTTATTTTATTATGTAGTAAGAAAATTAACAATTAAATATTTATTTTATTTAATTAACAAAAAAATAATTTAAAAAATTAATAATATAGAAAAAATTTCATGCCAATTCTCCTCATAAAAATAATTTAAAAATTTTAATAATATATAAAATTATTAATATTAGTTCTCTTTAATATATTAACAATAATAAATATTTAATTTTTTATATAATAATCAAAATTTTGAAAAAATAAATAACAAAAAATAAAACTATAAATCTTCTTATTTTCAGTTAAAATAATTATATTAACATTAATAATTATTATATAAATTTATTTATAATTTTTTATTTTTACCATTATATATAGTTTGAAACATATAATTAGATAATAATTTTTTATAAAATAATAATATGCTATAATAATAAATTTAGATTCTTGTTAGTATATTAATTTTCAACTATTTAACTAATTACTTAATTATTTAATTAAAAATAATACTGAATTTATTTAAAATTTATTATTATAATTATGTGCGACTAATGTGATTATATAATTTACATTGAGTATTACAGTTCACAAGATGATTGAGACATACTCATTTTATGATAATGTATATTTCAATATATTTTTTAATTAAAAAATATATTATAATTCATTGACAAGTCAAAGACCTATTTTTAAAATATTATTAATTATAATTTTTTTTCAAAGCAGCATTATATACTTTATATTAAAGACAAAAAAGAAAGCAAAAATGTATAAAGCAAAAAAAAATAATAATAATAATGTGGAAAGGACGCTCCTATATATGACAGGTGAGGAAGGCCAGAGCTCATAAGCTAGACTTGAGATAAGCCTGTACTGTTGTTGTTCAAGAAATTATTTATCTGTTTCATGGTTAATCTAGGAAATTTCTTTAGTTAATTTTTAATTGCATTTGGCCCCTTCATATTTCAAAGTCGTTTTAGTTATCGTCCAATCTGAAACCAATGCGTTTTCCTCTTCCAGTTCAGCATAATGGCTATTCACTCCCAACTTTCAGTTATTGATGGACTGTCTATCACCTTAAATACTGCGGTTCAACTAGGAATACCTTGTTGATAATGTTGATTGCTATTGAAGGAGAAACTGATTGTTAACGTGAAAAAATTAGCTTAAGTTTATTTCTGTAACCAACTGTTCTTATGTACAAGTTGTAAAAACTACAGTTGTATGCAACTCACTGCTAATATTTTAATTGCCTTTTGATTGTCACATTATAAATTAGTTACTTAATCTAAATAATTTTTACACTACTCCTCCCCTGAATATGTAAATTAATTAAAATTAACTAATCCCAACTTAGTCACAATAGAAGAACGAGTAGCAGCAGATAAAGATTTGACAAAAAAAACTTGCAAGTTGATGTTTGGAAGGGACATGCTGAGGAAGAACGAACCTAAGCTTGTATTGATCTTGAACCAAATAGCAGTCTAACATCTAAAGGTTTTATTCTTTCATGGAACTCTGAATTAGCAACAATATGCAAAATTGATTTATCACAGAAAAGAGGAGGGGGCTGAGAAATAAATATTTAGAAAGTCTGCCGGTAAGCATGGCAACATTGAAATTCACTGAATATTATTCTAAAACTCTCGTATTCTGCTTCAACAGATGATCTGAAAACAATATTTCAAGAAACAAGTGTCAGCAAGAACTATACAATATCCTGTGACAAACTGTTGGGTAATAACACAAGATGTCCAATCTGCATCACAGAAAGCTTTTCAATGCCCAATCTGCCTCGCAAAAAGCCTTCAAGTGGAAAGTATTGGATGTAGAAGAAAAAACAATCTAGTTACAGGACATTCTCTGTAATATTTTGGCATATACAAGGTACCATTAGTATCTTAGTGTGAATGTTAAGGCTGAGTTATAAATTGACTTAACTGCCAAAGAGCAAAGGGTATGTTTG
This sequence comes from Omphalea diandra, assembly GCA_949677035.1. NCBI lineage: Eukaryota > Viridiplantae > Streptophyta > Magnoliopsida > Malpighiales > Euphorbiaceae > Omphalea > Omphalea diandra. Next base: position 2,564 of record CATIWR010172145.1, read on the forward strand.
GTCTGATGAGAATCAAACAGAAAAACCTTCCAACAAGTCTTCTATACTAATCAGGGCAAGAAAAGAGACGACTCTGTTCTATACTGAACTTATGATCAGGTAGCAATGGAGAAATTTAAAAAAAAAAAAAAAAGGTTTTCATGCAGTTAGACCATTGCTGTGTAAAAAAAAAAAAAATGGTTTTCATAGCCTTGTACCTCAATTGTTCGAACTGATTTATATTTAACTTTGTAGATGAAACTAATGAGCTTCTTATTTGGTGGCAAATTAGTTAATTTCAAATTATGGTTGGCTTCTAAAGCTTGAGCTCTTGTTGCATTGCATTAACCAATTAAAATCTTATTTTGATTGATGATAAGAAGTTGGTTCTTTGTTATTAGACATATTAGCCATAGAAGACAAGTAAGAGAACAGATGAGAATGAGGCAAAGGAAATACTGCAAGAGTGTACTGGAGTACCTGATATATGACTTTGAACTGAGAAGACCGCTGATGTGTAGAGACAAATTTGACAATTACATTAGAAGCAAAATCTTTAAGCCTATCAATCTGAAAATAACAAAGCTACAAGGGAGTTAATGACTACAATAATTAGTCAAAACAGTACGGAAAAAGAAAGTTGTTCATCAAATAATAAAATAATATACAGTTTATGAGTTAAACTGTTAAAACATAAAAGCTAAATGAACTTAATGTTCAACGAATGAACAACAATATTCATTAGCAAAAGATGATGGAAAAGAGTAGAACTAACATATTAGGTGAAGCATCAACTTTTGGAATATCTCAAATGCTTCCCTTAATATCATTCGCACAATGCAAAGACAAAAAGAGCTGTTTTTGCAGAAGTTATTAAGGAAAATGCCATGTATAAACGAAGGCAGAAGACCCACTTTAGCTCCCAACGTTGCTTTCTGAGATTTAGTACCTCTTCATCCCCATCAGCATACAACACCTAAAAAAAAAGTCAGCATGGTGTTTCAGAACAATAATATGGAGAAATGAAGAGAGGGATTTGAAGATACTGTATCAGTCGATACGCAACGAAATTTTCGCATGCCGATACGACGTAAGCCGTACACTGAGTCACAACACTACATGTCCAGCATGGTCGAACGTACCTGGGTAAGGTGACTGGGGATATAAGGTATGAGGTTCGTACTTTGCATATCCTATTTACTTGGAAAAAGTAGTTTAAGATTTTATATTTTCACTTTTCACTAAAAACTTCAATTTTCATTTTGCATGAAAATTTTCAATTTTCACTCCATAACAAAAATCTATTGTTGGTGACAACCTTCAATTATATTTTATGATTTAAGTATTTCAACTTTATTAATTACTAATTTGTATGCATTGACTAATGCTATTATATATTTTCTAATAAATATTAATTTTAATTATACTCTGAATTTTTTTAAAAAATTCACAATCGTATTGATCATTACTGTGACATACTAACACATCTACAATGCGATTGTAATTGTATCAGCGATCACAATCGCGATTTAAATTTGCTATTTATAATGAGATAAGTTGAATAAAGATGATTTTAAAGTGTTCCTCGAAAACCAATTTCTCCATCAGGGATTTTGGATTAGCTGGTCTTGTAACAAGAACCACAAGAGGCCCAAATATAGGATGGTCTGACTCATAGATCTAAGAAAAGGATACTGGTGTGAGATAGCCCTGGGAAGGTTCAGAATGGAAAAAGAACAGCCACCTGCAAATGCAAAACTTAGGTTCTGAAAAACTGTCTAACTTATAAGCAATCTCAACATTTCCTCTCCAAAACAAAAGGCAACCAAGTACAGTTAAGAGTCATTTCACTCTGTTAAAGTTTACTCATATATGTTTATCCACTCCTATTCATTTTTAATTTAAACAAGACAAGATAAAAAGATAACTAAGAGTCTTTAAAGTATTTTACATCTTGTCCAGTGGCAACCAGAATTTTATTTTGCTACTGCTATCAATAAATTGCTCACCAAGATTGGGACTTTCAAGAGTCTGAATTAGACAACGTGTTGATGAGTAAACTAATAATTATTTATTTATTTTTCTTAATTAATTAAATAAAATATAAAAATTTAATAATATAAGAAGTTATTCATATTAAAATAATTTAAAAAATGAATAAATCTAAAAAATTTTCATAATTAGTATTTAATTTTTTATATAATAAAAATTAAAAAAATGAAAGTCAGTAAAAAAATAAAACTATAAATTTTATTATTTTTATCTAAAAGTACATTATTATTGTTAAACTTACCATACTAATTTAATTATAATTATAATTTCTATTATTTTATTTACTTGATAATATTTTCTATAATATATTGTAAATTAATAATGAAATTTGATTATTATTTATATATTACTTTTTATCATTTAAATAATTAATATTAAAATTTATTTGCAACTAGTTGTATACTAAATTTAATACAGCAAACATAACTTTAATACTGTTATCTTTGAAATATGTTTGGCTACTTTAAATTTAATATATAATTAAAAATACAAAATTTGACACACCAAATATGAAAAATTTATATTTAAACAAATTTTATTTAAAATAAAAAATTTGATATTTGCTTATGTGTTGTCAAACATGATATCCATGAAGTCTAATTGGGGTGTATTGAATTAAAAAAAATTAAAAATTTTTTACTTTAAAAATTTCTTAAAAAATAGAGGTATTCTATGATAACTTTTAAATACTTTTTAAAATAAAAAAATATTCAATAAAATTTTTTAAAAAATGTCTATGAAAGTTTGGATATATTCAATTACAACTTTATAAAGTCCATAAAAGTTTATTGAGATTCAAAAAATTATTGATTTTTAAAAATAATAGATTTTTGTAGATTTTGAATGACTTTTTAGGATAAAATATCTAAAAAAATAAAATTTCTTTTATATTCTCTCAAAACTTTTTAAAATTTTTGTAGACTTTAAAAATAAAGTTTTTAAAAATCATTTATAAATTTATAAACTCCATAAAAATCATTAAAAATATATATAAACTTTATAAAAGTTATTTACTTAAAAAAGTCTATAAAAGTATTATTTATTATTATAATTATAATTATAAATTTTATTTCTATTTTTATTATTTTATTTACTTGATAATATTTTTTATGAAATAATAATATATTGTAAATTAATAATGAATTTTAATTATTATTTATATATTAATTTTGACCATTCAACTAATTAATTAATTATTTGATAAAATAGATAATAAATTTATTTAAAATTTATTCGCAACTATTTGTATACTAAATTTAATACAACAAAACATGACTTTAATTTAATACTGTTGTCATTAGTGTATGTTTATCTACTTTAAATTAATATAATTAAAAAATTAAAAATTAATACAAAATTTGACACGCCAAATACAGAAAATTTATATTTAAACAAATTTTATTTTAAAAAAATTGATATTTGCTTATGTGCTGTTAAACATTATCTCCATGAACTATTCCCTAGCATTTTCTTTTTCTGCCAGGAGGGGGCCAACAATAGAGAGAAGAAAATTATCCGAAACATAGCGCTGGAGACTACCCAACAAGGTTCCAATCTTGAGGGAGATCCCAATTCTACTTGTGCCTTAACATGGCAGACATAGTTCTTTCTCCATTGATGCAGGTGGTTTTCAAAAAATTAAGCACTGCATTGCTAGACACAGAAGAGCAGCAATTAACTACTGCAGCTTTCAGGCTTTGGTTAGCAGAGCTTAAAAATGTTGCTTACGATGCAGAGGACTTCTTGGACGAATTCTCTCCAGAAGCCAGTCAAGCTGGAAACTACGGCGGCTTCATTGGACAGGTACATAGCTTGCATTCGTCCTTTGGACAATTCGTGGATCACATCAACATGTTTCCTAGAATAACACAGATCAGGGAGACCTTAGAAAGGTTAGCAAAAGAGAAGTCTACTTTTCATTTGAGAGATCGAGCTGTTAGACCGATATGTAGCAGAAGCAGAAGACATGCTGGATCCTCTATACTTGAATCAGAAGTTTTTGGTAGAGAAGAGGATAAGAGAAGATTGTGAAGTTCTTAGTATCAGTTGATGATAGTCATAGGCGTGCTGGTGATGAAATTGCAGTGGTGTCTATTGTTGGTTTAGGTGGTCTTGGTAAAAACTACACTTGCTCAATTAGTTTACAATGATGAAAGGGTAGCGAGGCATTTTGATTTAACGATGTGAGTATGTGTTAATAATGATGATTTTGACGTGGAAAAAATCATGATGTCTATCCTAGAATCTTCTAGGAAGGTTAAATGTGACTTCTCTGTAATGGATGCACTGCAATTTCAGCTTCAGGAACTATTGATGGGAAAGAAATATTTGCTTGTACTGGATGATATGTGGAATGAGGATGATAATGAATGGGATAAACTAAGAACGTTATTAAGAGGTGGTGTGGAAGGGAGTATGATCATTGTCGCCACTCGGAGTGAAAAGGTTGCGTCAATAATGGGCAGTAATTACATTCATTATTGGGGAGGTCTGTCTGATGATGACTGTTGGACTTTGTTCAAGAGACGAGCTTTCGGACACGAGGGAGACAAGCGTCGAAACTTGTTCCCAATTGGTACGCAAATAGTGAAGAAATGTGGAGGTTTACCATTAGCTGCAGTGACTCTAGGAGGTCTGATGCGCTTCAAAAGAGCTGAAAGACAATGGCTTCTTGTGCAGGACAGTAAGCTTTGGAATCTCTGTCAAAAGGAAAATGCCATTCTACCTGCCCTAAGATTGAGTTACACTTATCTGCTTATCTGCCATCCCATTTGAAAGCATGCTTTGCCTATTGCTCAATATTTCCTAGAAATTACATGATAAGGAAGGACAAATTAATCCACATTTGGATAGCAGCAGGCTTGATTCAATCTTCAAAAGGAAGAAAAACACTTGAGTTTATTGGAGATGAGTAATTTGATGACTTGGTGTGGATGTTTTTCTTTCAAGATATACACAGAAGTGACAATGGCAGTATTCATGAATACAAAATGCATGATCTCATTCATGATCTGGCACAATCTGTTGCAGGGAATGAATATGTATGGATGGAAAATGACAGAATGCCACCAAATTTCTCTGCAATTCGCCATTGTTCAGTTGTCTGTAATATCAGCTTACATACAATTCTGGAAGCTTTGTGCGAAGCAAGGAAGTTGCGAACCCTCAACTTACTTTTACCGAAAGGAGACCTTGGAGAGGTGCCTTCTAATGTGTTTTCAAGTTTCAGATATTTGCAGGTCCTAGATTTAAGTGGTAGCGGCATCAAAAGGCTTAGTGATTTAATTTCCTCTTTCATATTTTTGAGGTACCTTGACATCTCTAATACCCATGTTGAAAGCTTACCTCAAAGTGTTTGCAGTCTTTGCAATTTACAGGTGATGAACCTTTCTGGTTGCTATGATGTCATTGAGTTACCAAGAGACCTGGCAAAGATCTCTAAGCTGCGGCATTTAATCTTACATGGCTGTGATAGGCTCAGGAAAATACCAGCATTGATTGGAAAACTTGTATATCTTCGAACGTTGTCGATGTTTATTGTGGGAAGGGAGAGAGGTGAACGCATTTGCGAGCTGGGAAGTATAAACCTTGGAGGGGAGCTGAAGATTAGACACTTGGAGAATGTAAGGGAGGCAGCAGAAGCAATAAAAGCCGACTTAATTGGAAAGAGGAACGTCCAGTCATTGGCCCTATCTTGGGGAAATGATAACAATGGTGTGAGCTGTAACAATGCTAATGATGGCAGAGTACAGCAAACGCTCAATTACCTCCAGCCACATAAATATCTAAAGAAGTTGAATATAAAAGAGTACCAAGGATTGCAGTTTCCAGGATGGATGGTTGTCGGTAAACTCCCAAACATAACTGAGCTTTTCTTGATCAACTGCAGAAGATGTGAAAATCTTCCTACACTGGGTCAACTTCCCTTCCTTAAGGTCCTTTCCTTGCAAGGAATGAATGCTGTGAAGAGTATTGGCAGTCAGTTCTATGGTCAAACAGAGCAAGTATTCCCATGATTGGAAGAGCTAACCCTTGTAGAGTTCCCAAATTTAGAAACCTGGTGGAGCTTTAATAGGAGAGGAGACTTCCCTTCTCTTGCCAAATTGATCATCAGCAGGTGTTTTAAGCTGAGAAATCTTCCATGTTTCCCATTGCTTCAACATTTGGAGCTTCGGAATTGTGACAATACGGTGTTAAATTCAGCATCAAACCTAACCTCCCTCACTATTGTTGTCATTTACGAAGTTAAAGAGTTGGTTACTTTGGAGAACTTGCTTCAAAACAATACTCTCCTCGTATCCTTAGTGATCAGCTCATGCCCAAAGGTTTGTTCCATCACTTCCAGTTTAGCAACATTCACAAATCTGAAGTCATTGGCAGTTCGCTGGTGTAAGGAGCTCCATTCTTTGCCTCATGGATTGCAGAACCTCTTTTCCTTGTCATTGGAAATAGTTGAGTGCCATAGTCTTGTCTCTTTGCCAGAGGATATTAAAGGTCTAAAATCTCTCCGATCTTTGTCAACTGAGAATTGCAATAACCTCACGTCTCTGCCACTAGAACTTCAATTCCTTACATCGCTCGAGGATCTAACCATCATGTACTGTCCACGATTAGCTTCTTTGCCTGATGTTTTGCAGCATCTATATGCTCTTAGAAGTTTGACCATTTTAAACCTTCCAGAGTTGTCCTCCCTCCCACAGGGCCTACGATATGTCACCACCTTGCAAAATTCTGCAAACATTGCCAGAGTGGCTAGCAAACCTTACATTGCTTCGATCAATGGCATTGTCAAAATGTCAAAACTTAACATATCTGCATCAAGGACTTCAGAATTTAAGTTCCCTTCAGCATCTGTCTATTCAAGAATGTCCTATCTTGGAGGAACGATGCAAAAGGGATTCTGGTGAGGATTGGCCAAAAATAGCTCACGTAGCACGTCTATATGGGATTGCAAGAAAATAGAGATTACAATGCCACAAGCGGCTCCACTCATTGAAATTTTGAGTTTAATTGTAGGCTATATCATTCAGGTATGCTCGTCTTTTGTGCCCAAATCAGTCAGATGCTTTACCTTCAATTAAAAGATTTGAATTTCAATCAAAGTACTGATCATTTGTTCTTATTTCTATGGAAAATTGCCGGTGCAAGCAAAACAGATCATCCATTTTGCTCCAATGGGTCCAGTAAATTCTGCATAGTGGTGCTCTTATTCCATGTATATATTTATTTTCCTTTTCACTGATGGTGAACAGAAGGATTGTATAGAATGCTGTAGTAATCTCTATTTGCTTAGAACTCTTTTCTGGATCTGTTGGTTAATTGATTATTGCTCCTTCATAACATGTTTGTGTGCATCATATGTACTTACAGTACATCATTGTATAAATTCTTCCTTTTTTTTTTTTTCCTGAAACAAATATTATTGAATCCATAAATTAATTTTTCCTGATTGATAGAAATAATATGGGATCTATTGTATGTTGAACCCAATAAATGTTGTATTGTTCATTGTTTGGAATTGGCAGTAGAAGTAACATTAGTTCAATGTCATCCTTCTCTTAAAACCACTTCTTAACTGCAACATCAACGGTGAGGGAGAACCTGTTCCATTGATAACCGCGGTTAAGAAGCAAATATTTAACCTCCTGAATGCAGCTATTCCTCCCTTATCATATGATTTTTTTTTTTTCTGATACTGATGTGAAATAATCCTATTCTAAGATCAACACAGTTCGCTTTTTGAACATTAACTAATCTGCTTTAAATAGTAAAATAGAATGACTTGAAACTTGAGCCCTGTTAAAAGAATCTTTACGTGGCTCAATGAGGATGTTTCTTATCCGAGTTAATTTGACCTGCAAAATTAAAATTTTTCGAAAGCTTAATGAAGGTTTTTCCCCCTGAAAAAATTATTGGCTGTTTCTTAAACGATATTGATACATGTCACTCAAGATGTGGCGAACAGTTAAATCGTATTAAAGTCAGCATTTGACTGCTTTTTTTTTTCATTAAATATAGAAATTGTTCATATGGACGTTCTTATCTTTTCGATTCAATTTTATATTTTTTTAGTTGATTTTATCTATTTTTTAAAAAAAAATTTAGTGAACTGTATTAGATCTTGTTTTGCTCTAGCATTTTTTTTTTACTTTATTTACAGGTTTTCTTTAATCTTTTGTTCACTTTTTATATATGATTGAATAGATTCTGCGTCTGGAAAAAAAAAAAAAAAAAAAGGCAGCTAATCGCTATCTTCCTCGTGATTGCACTGTAACAATAGGGATGCAATCGCGAGGGGCTACAAATGGACTTCTTGATCTTGATAATCTTAGCCGTTCTTGAAAGTACTAGGTTGGTTATGGGTTATCATATGGGCGATTCTTCTTTGCAGTGTCGATGAGACATAGTTACATTTCTTAGTGTGCTACATGCACCACACATGCAATCTTCCAAGCCTTCTAGTAACGGTGCAATCGAGCTGAGCCAAGTAGAGCTGAGCTGAATCTTATCAGGCTCGAACTTGATCGAGCTTCAATTTTCAAATTCGAGCTCGGTTAAATACTCGAATACTTAAGCTTAGGTCGATTAGTCTCGTTTATTTTTATAAATTTTTTTTTTGTAAATTCTATAAATTGAAATTTAGACTTGAATAAGTTCGATTTGACATAAATCAATTAATCTCGATTGATAATATTGTAAATATATTTAAATTTAATTAGGCTCACGAGTCTGTCAAGTCAAGTATTTTGAACGTCGAATTAGGCTCGTTCAATTACTCAAGTAGTTCGAGCTCAAACTAGGTTCGATTAATCTCAAATTGATTTCTAATATCTTGTTAGCTGTCTCGGTTCATTTACACCCTAATCTCTTAGGACACATTATTTATGTCTTCTCAGCTCTCCCCCTCGTTACAATTGCATGCCAAATACTCACTTGTAAATTCCTCGCGGATTGGGTGTCATAATCATACATCATGGTACATGTCTTTTTTGAGGCGATAAGCAAATATTATTGAATCCTTGAATACCTTACCAGCTGAACCTCATAATCTAAGTTTATAATTTCAGACAGCTAAGATACAAGTGCTTTATTTACCCAAGTTGATCCTTGTACACATTTAAACACAGCATAAAGGAGTAATCAATTTATTATTCCAGGATGATAACAATGCAGAACAGCCCCAAGCAGCATGAAAAGCAGAACTTATTGGTCAATATGATCACCACGGATACTCAAGAAGCATATCAGCCTCCAATCCAACATAGAAATGAAAGAGCCCCTTTTTTAATAGAAAAATGATGTGAAAGGTTAACTACTATTTTCACCTCCGCCGGCCATTGTCAGTTCCATGGGATAAGACTAAATCCAGTACCATAGATATTGGAGGTCTGAAATAACTTCTTTAATCGTATTAGCTACAGAGGAAGTGATCATCCAATTCATAGACCTGATGTATAATCCTCCGTCCGTTTCATAAAAATAGGTTTACTTTTTTTTTTTCTTCTATCCTAAATTATAGTGTACTTTCTTTATAATTAGTTTCCAAGTTTTCCAACATGCCCCTATTGAATGTGCCTTATTATCAACAAATATGAATTACTATTACTTAATTATAGTTAAAATAATATGAATTACCCTATTTAATACAAAGATATATTAAGAAAATATATGTAAAATTAATTATTTCAATTATATTAATTAGATTTTCTTAATTTGTGTGAAAATATAAGTCTATTTTTATAAGACCAAGAGAATATATACCATATCAGTATGTTCCAGCTAATTATTCCAAAATCTACATCAAATTGTCCTTCCTGTTTCAAAGGTTTATTATATGCCAGATCCTCTTTGGTCAAGAGGGTTTTTGTAGGACTTCCATCATTTGGGTTTGCTCAAGGAGGATGCTAACTGTCAGAATCTAGCTTCTCATGTTTGGCATGCCAAGCATGAGAACATAATCTTTAGATTAAAAGGGGAAAGAACTCTGATTTACTAGTAAATATATTATACCCTTTTTCTTTTCTTTCAATTTTTTGCGTAATTTCAGATTAAATTTTGATGTCAAGTTCAATTTGAACAGGACTTCCGAAGCTGTCAAACATATAAAAGCACATGAAGTTAGTCTTTTATTCAGGAATTGGCTCAGTCATCTTTCATATTCTCGCTAATGCATGAATAAAAAAAGTTGGGAACTACCTAACAAGCATCACCATAAATTTAAAGAATTACATCAAGAATTTATTTAACATTACTGAAAACTCGTGCGATTACAACTTACAAGTCACTGCAATCAAAGGTAATTTAACAGAACGGAGTAGCATACTTAAATATGATCAAAAGTTTCTGATTTCAATTAGATGAGTTGCTTGCATCTTTATGTTGCTCCATCTCAGATGATCCAATGTGTTTATATGCGACATGAGCTATTTTGGCCCAATCCACACCATTTTTCTTGCACTTTGCTTCAAGCACAGGACATTCTTGAATAGACAAATGCTGGAGGCTGCTCGCATACTGCAAACCTTCTGGAAGTGCTATTATATTTTGACAGTTGGTTATTGCCAAGGATCTAAGACATTTAAGATCTTTAATCCATTCAGGCAATCCCTCCAAACGAGGACAACAGTGGATGTCCAGATTCCGCAGTGTAGTGACGTGTTTGAGCCCTTCAGGAAAAGACACCAGTGCTGGACAACTGAGAATGTACAAACTCTTCAATGATGAAAGATTCTGCCAATTATATGGTAAAGATAACAGATTGGGGCAATACATGATCGTCAAGTGCTCAAGAGCTCTCAGGTTTTGCAATCCCATTGGCATCGACGTTATGCGAGTGCAGTTTTCTATTGATAAAGCTTTAAGAGATTTCAAGCCTCCTATACTTTCAGGTAAATATGCGAGGCTGGGGCATTCGCTAATCTCTAGAAGCTCCAGGGAGGTGAGATTTTGCAATTGTTCTGGCAAAGATAAGAGCTTCTCACACCAACGAACCGTCAAAGATTTGAGAGAGATAAGTTTTCCTAGATTTGAAGAGATCGATAGAAGCTTGGGACAAGAGCTAATTGTTAGAGACACAAGATGAATGCTGTCATGAAGCAAGCTTTCCAGAGGAACCAAGTGGCCCATAAACACGTCAATAGCAAGAGAAGAGAGAGAGGTTAGATTCGTTGCTGACCTTAGTATGATTTCATTGCAGTTCCTCAATTCAAGATTTTGAAGAGATGGGAATTGTGGCATGTTTATCAAATTTGGGCACCCGATGATCTTTAATTTGACCAAGGAAGGAACTTGCTCTCTCCCATTACCGTTCCACCAGAATTTCAGATGAGGAAAGTCTACGAGGGATAGCTCCTTTAATGATGGGAATAACCGCCCTGTTTCTTCTCCATAGAACTCACTTCCCATATTCGTCACAGCATCCATTCCCTGCATGTGGATAGTCTCTAGAAATGGAAGATTCCCTAACGCTGGGAGTTGTTCACATCTTCTGCAGCTGATCAAGACTATTTTGGTTAAATTCGGAAGTTCCAAAGCACTCATCCATTTTGGAAAGCATATTCCTACATATCCTTTTACTGACAAACAAGTCAGATTTCTGTGTGGCTTCAAGAACTCGAGCACACTCTGCGCTACTCGTTCATCACAACCATTTGTCATTTTATTACCTTCAAGGTCATTACCCCATGACAAACCTAATGAATGAAGATTTGTTTTACTTCCTAACTTTGACACTGCTGCAGCATTTGCATGCTCCACATTTTCTAAATGTCTGATATTAAGTTCCCCTGCAAGGGGTAGTCTTGCTAGTTGGATGAGACTTTGATCATTCTCTTTTCCTACGATAAATATTGGCAGTGTTTGAAGGCAACGAAGCATTCTAATATGAGGCAAGCTAATCAATCTGTCACAACCATTTAAGATAAGATGTCTAAGTGCAATCATATGGCCTAAATTTCTAGGCAGTTCAACAAGATCAGTGCAACCTGAGAGGTTCAACACTTGCAAATTACCAAGGTTGCATACGGTTTCGGGTAGTGCTTCTATAAGGGTATTTGAGAGGTCAAGGTATCTCAAAAATTTCATGTTGCAAATTGAGCTGTGAAGCTTTTTTATTCCAGCACCACCAAAATCTAGAACACGCAAGCATTTGAAGCTTGAAAACCATCTGATGGGGACTTCCTTAAGATCACCTTTAGGAAATAATAATAAAAGGGTTCGTAGATTCTTTGCTTCAAATAAGAATTCTGGAATGATAGAGGACCCAGAATCACAAACCAAAGATGCATGTCGAATTTTGATAATGTTTCTTGGTATACGGCCATGTTCCAGTAGAGCAAAGTCATCCCCTGCAATTGATTGTGCGAGATCATGAATGAGATCATGCATTATGCATTCTAGCACATCACCGCTGCTGCTTTTCTTCACATCCTGAAAGAAAGACATCCATGTTAAGTACTTAAAATATTCATCGCCAGTGTCCTCCAGTGATTTGCTACCACCAGATGATTGAATTAAGCCTGCTGCGATCCACATATGAATTAATTTGTCTTTCTTGATCGCATAGTTCTTAGGAAACAACGACAAGTATGCAAAGCATCCTTTAAGATGTGGTGGCAGGTGACTGTAACTCAACCTCAGGGCAGGTAATATGCCATTTTCACTCCCACAGATATTCCAAATGCAATTTTCTTCCACAGATACCCATTCCTTAGGCTCTCTTTTGAAGCGCATCAGACTTCCTAGTGTCTTTGCTGCTAAAGGTACACCCCCACATTTCTTCACAATTTGTTTCCCAATGGGCATCAGGTTTGGATACTCTTGCCGATCACTGGCAAAGGCTCGATGCTGGAACAATTCCCAACAATCATCTTCAGAAAGACCCTTCAAATGATATGAAGGCATCGTACCGACCACTAATGCAACCTTTTCACTGCGGGTAGTGACTATGACGATGCTCCCTTCCGCACCACACTTGAGTAACAGTCTAAGTTTATCCCACTCGTCAGCATCTTCATTCCAGACATCATCTAACACAAGCAGATATCTTCTTTGAAACAACAAATCTTGCATGTGAGATTGAAGGACATCCATCCCCAAAACATCACATCTTTTCTTGGTCACACATTCGATAACTGAATTTATGATCTTCCTCACATCAAAATCATCATTAACACAAACCCACATCTTCAGCTCAAAATCTTTCGTTACCCCTTCATCATTATACGCTAGTTGAGCCAGGGTAGTTTTACCTATTCCTCCTAGACCAACAATAGGTATGACAGATACATCTTTACTCGTTCTTGCCAATGACAAGACCTCTTCTTTCTCGCCATTTCTCCCCAAAACTTCAGATTCAATAACAAAAGACCCGGTTTCTCTTCTCTTCGCTACGTCCATCCTTTTGCCGTTTAAATTATTGAGATCAAAAGTAGACCTATCTGCCACCAGCCCATCTAACCTCTCCCTAATCTCCTTCAACTTAGGGACCAGTTTAAAGCAAGTCGCAAGCGGTTGCAGAACAGCAGGAACCATGTTGCTTACCAGCTCGTTGAAGCCACTGGACGAGCTAGAATTTCCATAGAAATCAGCTCCCATGCAAACCTCCTCAAGCAAGTCATCTGCATCGTAAATTACCTCCTTAAGCTCTGTTAACCATATCCTTTGAGCTTGATTAGTCGCTTGTTGTTGGTCTTCTGCGTGTTCGAGCACAGCTTGGATTACTCGAAGAGTACGCTTAAGCTTTTGAGTTTCATCTTTAAATCCACAGTGAGAAAGAACAAATCTTACGAGCTGAGATGAAAGCTTCTCAAATATGGATTCAAGAAGTGGGCATAACACTATCTCTGCCATTGGCAATGCACCTTATCTGATATGTGAGCTTTTACACGGTTCCTTCCTCCGTTCGGTTATCGTCTTCTCTTCTCCTCGTCGCTGAGCTATCAGCCACTCGTTTTGCTTTTCAATGTCATTAAAGCCATCGTCAATGCTATGAAATCCACTTTAAACCTATGTTTGAGAAATTGCTCAGGAAGAAAATAAAATAAAGAGAAAAAATAATTTTTTTATTGATTTTTATGTTTAGATAAAAATTAAGAAAAATTAAATTTTATTAGGAGAGAAAATAAAAATTTTTTTTAATAAAAAGATTATCAAGGGTAAAATATAAAATTGTTATAATTATATTCAATTATTATATTTCTTTTCAATTGTAAGGAAAAAATAAAGAGGAAAAAATTATTTTTTTCATTATTTATTTTTTATTTCCAAACAATGAAAATTACAATCAATTCTTATTTTTTACTTTCTTTATTTTACTTCTTGCAAACAAAGGCTAAATAATTTTTATGAAAAAATAAAAATAAATATGATTAACAGCTCAACTAAGCTAAAATTTCAATGACTTAATAGGGTACCAGCTAAAATTGAGAAAAATTCAACAAAAGATAAAATAATAAATATCCATTTTTTAATTTTTTATTCACCTAAATACTATAGAATTTTATTTAATTTGCTCTCTTTAATAGCCACCTAGAAAAACACTTATTTATCTTTTTTATTTATACTATATATAAAAATGGTTAATTAGAAAAAAATCTTCAACATAAAAAGATATAAAAATTTTTAAATTGATAATAATAATTTAGAATTATAAATTTTAATTGAATGAATAATATTTCTTATAAAATTGACAATAAGATTTCGTTACATTGACAATAATAACCTTAAATTATAAATTTTAATTGAATGTATAATATTTCTTTTATAAAATTAATTATTAATTTAATTTTTAAAATTTATGTTTATTTGAAACAACTGAAATAATAGATAAAGATGTTCATATTTTTAAGTTAGTATTACTTTATTTTTTAAATATTTAAAAAATTAAAATAATATAATTTATCTGTCTATACTAAATATAAAAGTAATTAATTTATTTATATAATCATGTTTAGTGTCGGTTGACAAGTTTAATCGTGTCTATTATAGACTAAATAATATAAAGTGTTAAATATAATCATATTTAATTATGTCTATTCATATATTGCGAGTTGAATAAGTCAATCAATTTAAATTTAATTTTTTATTATATTTATTCCTGAACAAAATATGTTTATTCTATAATCAAATCCGCCTAACCATATATCGTTTGAGCAAGTTATGTAAAAAAATTGCTAGACTACTTTTAAGCAATCAATATACATATAATTAATTTTGATTTCATATTAAATTTTATATGAGTGATCATTATTTATTTGAGATAAAAAAAAATTGATATCTATCAAATTAATTATTTGACAGATAAATGATAAGAATTTTTATATAAAACTATTTAATTAAAATAATTATAAAAAATAAAATTTAGTAGAAGAAACTATCAAATAAGTTGCTAAAAAATATAAGCGAAAAATAATTTTTATATATTATCTATTTTAAAAATAAATATTATTTATTTAATCACATAAAGTGTTTTTAAATAGTATTTTGAATTATAATTGCATAAAATATATATTATTAACTAGAATTTTTAAAGGTATCGAATGTTAATCGATTTGACTCGTTGAATATAAACAAGCAACATTAAGCCACATGGCACGCATAAGGAGGCTGATCATTTGAATGGTTAAACCAT
>CATIWR010172157.1:0-25853 GCA_949677035.1 Omphalea diandra
ATTGTAAATAATGACTATGTTGTGAACAAGAGACATTGTGTGAAAAATGATTATGATAAATAAATGATCATTGACTTAAGGTTTTTTTTTAAATAATGGATAGACTTAGAGTATTTAATGATGATTTAAGGGGGTGTGACAAAAACTTCTCCTATTTGTACTATTTCTCCATAGAAATAAGGCTTGAATTACTAACCATCGACTTTAAATGTATTTTTATTTGTTCCCCTCAATTCCACTGCTTCATGCAGAAACACTTATGTGAGCGCTTGGTGGTTTCGCTCAAACTAATGTAATCTTACTTACGACTCCAACCTTTTATCGATCAATAAGGGTTCAAAAGGATGAGTGTCATTACATTGGTAATGACCACAAGGTATTATGAGTGTTTGGATCAATGCAGGATCTTCCTAGGCCTTGGTTAGTTCAAAGCCTTAAGTTCAAATTGGTGGTCATCAAGGAACCAAAATATGAGACTACACATTGGTACCGTCCCTAGAAAATATGAAGTCACCACTCGACTTTGATTAGGACAAAAATTCAGGAAAGATAAAATCTGAACCTAATCTAAGTCAATTAGAAGGATCATTTAATTTTCACCCCCATCAGAGATTGGATTAGAAATTGGGTACTACTTGGAGAAAAGGTTAGACATCTCTAAACTACCTGAATATTGGGATCCTACCTTCATACATTTTTTGCTCACTTTTAATATTTTAGTCGAGTTATTGATTAGTCCAGTTAATAGTCCTAAGCATGCTTTTCGCGCAAGTAAGCTAATCAAATCATTCCATGAATCAAAAGGGGAGAGGGGTCATATATTATGGAATAGGGTTAGGATGCATATCATCAATTCATTCATCCACACCATGCATAATCAAGAGGGGATGGAAGCAAGTAATATGGCATAGAGGTTACCATGCATTATAATCCATTCGTAACACATTCATCCTTAATCACTTAATATGATCAATAAGACCTCAATCATGGTCTAACTTAAGCAAAACACCTACACTAAGAAAATACATAAGTTAGTAATGGAAGGAACATGAGACAAACTAAATAAACTTAAAACACAAGGAATGGGCATGTCACCTATTACCATTTCACCCAGGCAAAGGTGCCTAAACAAACATCGAAGTCCATATTATTACTTCCCCACATAACAAATCAATAAGAAAAATAGAATTGAAATGTATGAATCATGAATAGTCAAAGGGATGAACATGCAATGTAAGGCATACTTGGAGGATGTTGAATGGCCTAAGGGAAAAGTAATCATAAAAGAGAGATCCTAGGGCTGATGAACCTTTCCTTTCATTTCTCTCAAAAAGCTAA
Organism: Omphalea diandra; assembly: GCA_949677035.1. Classification (NCBI taxonomy): domain Eukaryota; kingdom Viridiplantae; phylum Streptophyta; class Magnoliopsida; order Malpighiales; family Euphorbiaceae; genus Omphalea; species Omphalea diandra. The sequence goes on from CATIWR010172157.1 coordinate 1,339, forward strand.
GTATCCATAAGCATTATTAAACATCAAGAAGGTTAGAGTGCAAATCAAAGAAAGGGATATATGGCCAAGATACTATTCACATGCTTTAAGTATATATACAAACATAAGACAAGTTCTCAAGATCCTTGGAACCATAGGTTCTTCACTTGGTCCCTACCTTAGGTGATTAAAACAGAATAGAAAATCATCATTAAGCCAACATGAAAGAACATGAACACTAAGATTAAATGAACTATTAAAAACCATTTCAAAACCCATCAAAACTTCATTTTTAAAGTAAATAAGGATCCTTGGTCATCTAGCCTCATTCTATTTTGTCATGGAGTGATAAAAAATCATAAAAGATTGCTTTAATAAAAGGAAACCTGAATATGAAGAAAAGAATTTTACAGAATTGTGCACAGGAAACTAAGGTTGTACAACCCACCATTAGGGTTATACAACATAGATTGGTTAGTTGTACAACCTACATTAAGGTTGTACAACTCATAAATCTTAGGTTTTGAAAATGAGAAAGAAAAGAAAAGGGAAATAAAAAGAAGAGAATGCCTTCTTTATTGGGTGCTTTGAAAACCTTCATTTTTGGATGCTTGCTTAGGACTTTTTAGGGTAAACTAAAACAACATTGTCTCCATTTTTGTTAAACACTAATACTTTATCTTTTAAATGCAAATGTATAATGTTAGCCTTTGAATGTATGTCTCTAAATATGTGTTATTATCTTTTTACATATAGGCTTTGCAGAATAGGTATAAATGTCATTTTACATCCACAATATAAAAGAAAGGTTACCTAACTCTTTCCAGGAATTGAAGGTTGCACAGCCCTAAGCTAAAGTGTGTACAACCTAGTTATTGGTTTATACAGACCTGGACAAGGGCTATATAGACCTGGTCAAGGACTGTATAGCCCTGATTAGAGATTGTATAGCCCTGTAAGCCTAGTCTTCTTCTATAAATGCCCATTCCATACTTATTCTTCTCACTTACTATCTTTAGCCCCCAAACCATGTTAAGAACCTCTCTAAGGTCTCTTTCATCTAAGATTTGGTCTTATAGGTAGACCTTTTAGCTTTTCATTACCTTTCCTCTATCTGGCGGCAACTTATGATTTATGGGATTCCACCACCCATACCTTTCATTTAAGGGATACATAGATCTACCTCTACTAGAGAAATTTGGCACCATTCTTGATTATCATTTCACAACTATAGATAAGATTGTCATTCCTCAACTGGATTATCCACATGTTTAGAAGATGGTGGAGTTGTTTGACATGCAATATGATGAGGTACCTAAGTACACTTTGGAAGAGGAAAATATCCTTATGGCTTCTTTTATCACTTTCTTCCCCTCTAAAGGCCATGCTCGAGCAACTCAGTCTCGTATTGCAGCAACCATTCTAATGGATAAGTATTTGCTATAGAAAGAGGATGGGGAGATAGATCTACATTTTTTACCACTCCTAGAAAGAGCTAAATCAAGGAGGACCCCTATTTCGATGATCTTGGACCAGACCATTATGGGACTTGATAGAGTGGTCCTCAGTGTTAATGATTCTTTTATGGGGAGCCACTGTTGCTACAGGTAAAAGCTCTTCCTGCTATTCTTCCTTTTTCTCCTTTTCTTTTATTATTATTATATTTTTTTTATTACCCTAACTTTTGCCTAAACCACTGTTATGGGTTTTCAATCTAGTAGGCTATTCATTTTTTTTATTAGGTTGCCCTTTCGAGTTTTCAACCTAATGAGTATATTTTACTTTTCTTTTCTCCCTCTTCTCTTTTTTAAAATATGGTTGCAAGAGAGATTAGGCCTGTTAGCTACCCTAACCATAGACGCAAGGCTTTAGTATCCATAACATCATTTAAATCGTCATCTATTGAGGTTGGCTGCTATCAGGATTGAGTGGAATGAGTAGATGTCTTGCATTACTATCACGAACATCCAAAGGAGTTGTCCATGGTGGAATTTGTCACGTGTTACCCTAAGAACTTATGAGGATTACGTCATCCTTTCTACCTTAGCTTTAAACACATTTTATGATCTAACCAATGTGCATTGCTAGTTTAGTACTCCTCAGTTCAAGGTATAGTTCCTTTCTTCGTTTGTAAAGGATCACTTATCTTAATGCTTCTTAGACAAAGTTGAGGCAACTGCCACATATATGTCTTTTCTATCTATCCGGACTTTTAGCCTGACGATCATCAAATAGTAAACTATGATCTTTCATAAAAATGATTGTTTCATATTTACTCTTAGGTCAAAATCATGTTTGACTAATTCATTTTAATTATTCAAATGTGCTTCTATTTGATATTATGTTTAACATGAATCATTTACATTTCACACGTTACACGTTACACGTTACTTAAGTGTATGATTTATACTTTTAACATTAGCATGTTAGATCATCCAATTATCTTACTCAGTTACTCTATCTTGCTAATCCCTTGCTCATTCATCCTTATCTTTTCAATCTTTACCTAGTTATCCTGTCGATGGTCCCCTAGTGATTGGTCACACTGTCTCGACTTTTTACTTGCATTTATTTTACTCATTTGTATACTTTAACTTTTGCCTAAGCCATCTTTTTTAGGTTTTCAACTTAACAAGCTCTTCTTTCTTACATTTCTCATACCTTACATGAAATATTTCTTCAACTGATCTAAGTTCATCGACTAAGTGAATTCATTTCCATCCATATCTATTAATTTCACGTTCCACCTAAATATATCTATTTGACCACATAAAGACCTTCCCAATTTGGCCTAAACCTTCCATGAGAATCCTTGGACTTGACATTTATGATAGCTTTGAACCTTTTGGACAAAGTCGTGTTCTATAGTCATATTTTATAATTGTCCAATAATATCGCAATCTCAAATTTTTCTTTGCCAATAATTTACCATTCATATGGGCACCATAAACCTCTGCATGTACCTTTTTCATAATCTTACTAGCCTCCTCTTCTGCCATGCATTGCAAATGAATTCCATCAGACATTCTCTTATACATTACCCTATCATAGACCATAAATCGTGAGGATAACCTTCGGATCACATCTTTATCCTTTTTATTAGCCTCTTCAGGGTATTCAGCATTTTCCAAATACCTTTGTATATGAAAATGTCGAGAATGGTTCTCCACTGATACTTGCATCACCTTTTACCTGTATAGGAGGGCATCCCAAATTGAAACATGATTAACAGTTTCATAAGCATCACCTTCGATCCATCCTAAATAGAGACTATGGTGGCTAAGGCATCGACCATTGCAATCTTTTCTCTTGGCAGATGATGGAATATGACTCTCTGAAAATTTTGTACCAACCCTTTTACATGCTCCAAATATGTGCCTAAATGTTTTTCTTTCAGTTCTTACTCTTTTGTTACCTACAAAATGACCAGTAATGAGTGCCCAAACATCTCTACTATCTTAACTCTTATTTATTTTAAGAGTTCGATTCCTATTACACACGTTTCATACTCAACTATATTGTTAGTCACCTTGTAATCAAGTTTCTTAGCTATAAGAAAAGTTCTCCTTTTGGTGAGATCATAACTACCCCTACACCTACCCTTTCGTGTTTATAGCTCCATCGAAGTACACTCTCAAGCCTTAGGGCTTTATTGCCACTAACCCTTCATATAAGAATTATGGAAGTTCAAATTCTCCTTCTTCAAGGGGTTATTATGCTAAGTACTTTGAAATTGCTCATCCCTTGATCACCTTTTTTGCTACATACTGAATATCAAATTTAGTTAATAAGATCAACCACTTTGTCAATCTTCCAATCAGGGAAGGAGCCTTATATTAATACTTAATTAGATCAAGCTTTGAAACCACTTCCATGAAATATGACTAAAAATAATGGCTCAGCTTCTTTGTCAGCCAAACCAGTGCAGACAGATCTTCTCCACCTGATTATACTTCATTTCATAGGACAACAACTTCTTACTAAGATAATACACTGCATGTTTGTGTCTTGTTTTATCTTTCTAAGCCAACATTGCACGAATAGAACTGTCTCTACTATTAGATACAAAGCTAATGGTTTTCTAAGCTTTGATGGCTTTAATATCGGTGGGTTACCTAATTATTCTTTTATTCTCTCAGAGGCCTTTTGGCACTATTCATTCCATTTCATCAGTTGTTCCTTCCTTAATAGTTTGAAGATCGACTCATAAATAGGAGTTAGTATTACTATAAATCAGCTAATGTATTCCAAGTAACCCAGCAAACCTCGGATGTCCTTTTTGTCTTAGGTATAGGCATATCTTAAATATCACTTACCTTATATGGATCTACTTCGATTCCCTTCTTGCTAACCACGTATCCTAACAGCTTTCTGGAGGTGGCTCCAAACACACACTTCTTCGGATTTGACCTTAAGTTATACTTATTGACCTTCTTCAAGAATTTCTCCAAAGCTTCAAAGTGTGTTTCCTTAGTTTCTAACTTCACCATTTTGTCATCCACACACATTTCCACCTCCTTATGGATCAAGTCATGCAACAGGGCAATTGCCATTCACTGGTATGTTGCATCTTCATTTTTCAACCCAAATGACATTACCTTATAATAGTATGTCTCTCATTCTATAATAAAAGATGTCTTTACCTTATTTGTGATAGTCATGAGAATCTAGTTATACCTAAAGAATCCAACCATGAAGGAATACATAATGCAAGCCGTAATGTTATCCATTAATATGTTTATGTGTGGTAAAGGAAAATCATCCTTTAGACATACCTTATTTTAGATCCTTATAATCAACACTCATCCTTACTCCCCCATCCTTCTTCGATACTAGCACTATATTGGCTAATCATTTCAGATGAAATACTACCTCTAAGAACTTTACATTCAATTGCTTTGCTATTTCTTCCTTGAACAATTAGATCCACTCAAGTCTCATTCTTTAAAGCTTTTGCTTTACTAGTTTCATGTGCAGTAGTCAGAATTTTGTAGTGTGATATTTTTTAAGCAACTATTCAAACTTCCTTTGTTTTTCTAGTGTGACATCACTAGCGATGAGCAAGACTTTTGGATTTTCCTGTATGCTAAGATTAAATACAATGGTATGCAAAAAATTAATGTTAAAAAAGCTCATGAAGTGATACATGTTGTGCACACTACAATCAGGAGGCACATCACACAAATAAGATAACTCATCATTCAGTACCTTAAACTTAGAAAGAAATACATCATTGTCCTCAAAGAGACTAAAAATAAGAATAATAGTAGTAGCAAGAAAGTCATTTTCATTTGATTGGTCGACTTAAGCCTCATCTGTTTGAGCCCTTTCTTTTTCTTCTCCCTTTACATCATCAGCTCAAAACCCAAAATCAACATTCTACACAAGTTCTGCCTATTTCCCATTCTTTATACAAGTGACAACCCTAACAACTTCCTTAAAATTTTGTTCTGGTCATTCCTTTTCTCAATCTTCAGGAAATCTACCCAAAAGTGTTTCACCATCTATCATGGTAGGTTCAGTCTCTACCACAATGCTCTACACTTATTCACCATTTACTTCCTTGATGGAGTTCACAATCATGCTTTCGATGTCCTCTAATTTTCCCACTATATAGAAAGCCTTATTGAACTTGCATGGCCTAGCATACTCCTACTCTAGATCTATAAAGTGTGCACCGTTCTTTATTGAGTTAAACCTCTCTTAGCATGGTCTTCCCTAATGGCTTAGAAATTTTGATCTAGTGGATAATGTTCCCTCTGTTCATCAGTGATATTCTTTTTGTCACTTCATAACCATATAAACTGAGGCTTGAACATAATTATATGTAGACTTGATTTTTTACCATCCTTTATCTGTATAAACTGTTTCTTTTTCTTCTTTCTCTTCTTCTTACCATCCTCCTCTTCTAATGAGTCTTAATAATTCTAATACCACGATTTGCCAATTTCTAGGGGAAAAAAGCCTTTTTGAGTTAATCCATATCATTGCATGGTGACTCCTCATTCTCAGTTGCCTTCTGTCCAATTTTTTTAATGGCCTCCCTTTCTTTCACAAAGAAATTTGATAGTGGTTCGTGTAAATTCCTTACTTTTAGATCTGACTCTTTCCTACAATACCTAATCTTTTCCTTATAGTCTGAATGGGAATCTCTAGGAACTGTGATATACTGGTAGAATTTTTTCCTAATCCTTATCTTTGTAGAAAGTTCATGTTCTTCATAATCCTCATTACTTTTGGATCAACCCACTTATTGATGACTATGATGACCAGAAACCCTTGAAGATGTAGAATAACCATACTTAAAGCCTACACAATTTCCATAACCTCTGCACAAATGGTCGTAACCTTACCTTTATAAGGAATCTTGACTTTTTGGTGAACAGTAAAGGGCACACCTCTAAAAGGATGATACCATAGCCTTCTCAACAAAAGCAAAAAGGTGACTGAAACGTCTAGCATTATGAATTGCACCATTTTCTCTACGATGCTCATTTTTACTAAGGTTTTAAATACACTCGAAGTTGGCCTTCTACTATCATCATAGGCCCAAATGATACTATCATAAGCCTCCAAATCTTTCTCAGGTAATCTAAATTTATGCAATAACATTGATGGGTAAATATTAATCCTAGATATGTCATTAGCCATCACACATGGCGTGTGTCTCCCTTTCGCCTCTATTCCAATGAACAGGGCCAAGTTATGATCCCTTCCTTTTGGTGGCAGATCCTCATATGAGAAAATGATTTTACCCTTATAAGTTACTAATGTAATAACATCCATTGGAGCAACTTCCTTCAAGATAATCAGACTTAATAGAGCCTCAACCATGGCCTTTTTATGCTCTTGTAATGTAATAAGCAACTCCCATAAACAAATTTGAGTTAGCATCTTCTTCAACTATTTTATAATAGGATTGTCATCTTCTTTCTCCTTTACGTTTGTCTTTTTCTCAACCCTTATTTCATTAGGAGCTTTCTATCAAGATAGTTTCATAGTAGTGATAACAACTTCCTCGAGAATTTTAAAATCTATCATAAATGTCCCTTAATTTGAGGGAGAAACATTATGATAGTTTAGAAGAGGGTTCCTTCGGATGCTAGGCTTTTCAAAATTTGGTGGAATACTTGTCTTATTGTCAATGAGGTCCTAAATTTTGTGTCTTGATTTGTAGTAGTCATCAGTGTTTTGACTAGCTCCTTGAAAAAAAAAATGTAATAAGCATTGGCATCATACCCCCTTAGTAGTGGATTAGGAGGTGGTCTTGGTGCTAGAGGCATTAGCACTTCCTTCTTCTGCAAATTCTTAAACGCCTTAGACAGAGGCATCCCCGAATCAGTGAACTATCTTGATGCCTTTATTACATTTACATCAGTATCTTGTTCCCACTATTTGAGGCTAAGACAGAGCACTTCTTCTTCTCCATACTATCTTCTCAACTCATAGTCTAACTCTTCGGCTTATAGGCATACTTTTCAAAGGTCTTTAAAGTTCTTGACCAACATTCCTTTGATTATAGTGTCAATGTTGGGCAGAGCCCTTTAATAATTATTCTGACCTATTTTCTCTTAGTAGGCCTCGTGGTTACCTCTAAAGTCATCTTTTCCATCTTTTGATGTAATCATTGAAGCTTTCACCTATTTTTTACCTTAAAGATTCTAGGTCTTGCAATATGACCTCTAAATTTGAGTTATAAGTATAGTGCTTCTCAAAAGTTTCTCTCAGCTCTTCCAGTTTTCTTTGATAGTCTTTGTTTGGTTAAAGTAATGTGTTTTTATGGATCCTTCCAATGACAATTCAAAAAGCTCCAACATAGTATCCATTGCGACCCCGAATGCCTTTATGATTAACACATACGAGTGGACATGGTTTTTTGTATTTTAAGTTCTTTGAATTTTGGAAGTTCAGACATATAAAAAATTAATTGATATGTTTTCAGGCTTGTGAGCTAGTAATTCCTTAATATTTATTCCTTTCTCTAAACCTTTAGCACTCAAAAGCCTTCTATATTTTCTCCAACTGTTTGGCAAATTCATTAATCGAGCATTCTCCTTCTCACTTTCCATAGGTTTATTTGGAATGATAGTTGTACTTCCCACTTCCTTGGTATTCAACCTAAATAGATCGTCATTTATCACCACAGGTTGGGGTGCTTCCATCGATGTTTTCCCTTTATTATTTCTGTTAATACTCCTCCTTTTTAAAGAATCTCAATGACACGCTAGTTTACTTCCTCATAATCCTCTCTTCTATATTGCAATTGTAATTGGCCATATCATTTCCAATATCTCTAGTGGTATGGTTGGCTCTATGATTGGGTCAACTTTTTGGCTCAAACTCGAAGCTTTACTTTTTCTAGCAAGTCCATTGCTAATTCTCTTCCACGGGGGTTTGAATAGAGTTATGATGGTTGCAAAACTAGCGTTATCAGTATGATGCATGAATAGATAATCGATGCATGTATGCATGTTGTGCACAAATCATTTTTCACAAAATCCTTCCAACCTTATTCCTCCCACACATGAGGTCTAGTAGCTCTTTCCTATGTGGGGTCTTATTCTTATACCATCATGGGGTAAAGAATATACAAGTTCATGCCAAACCAAGAAGAGTTAAACTCTCGAAAGAAAATATACAAAAAGTGATATGAACCAACTCAGGGTCAAGCTCAAGGTTACAAAGAATGAAAGGAACTAGCAAGGAGATATCCTTCAAAAGGAGGAAGGCATCACAAAAAGCTTCAAAACCTGTTATATTTAGAACTACCATATTTGAACTTGTCATATTTGGACCTGCCATATTTGGAATTATCATATTTAAACCTACCATATTTGGAACTGTCATATTTGAACTCGCCTTATTTGGACTTTCCATATTTGGAGTTGTCATATTTGAAACTGCCTTATTTGGACCTACCTTATTTGGACAATCTTCTTCACAAGGGCAAAATGGTCATTTTTATGCTTCCATGTCATATATGGGTCCTCAAAATGAAATTAAGAAGTCCTACTTTACAAATGGGGAAATTTTGCAAAAAATTATTTTAAAAGATTTTAGAAGGTTCCAAATAGGTTCTAAAATATTCTAAGAAACTTCTAAGAATATTTCAAGCATCTTTTGGTGGAATAATAAAAGTACTAAAGAGGAACAAATGGAGGGGTGGCACATATGGAAGAAAAAAAAAAAAAGTCAAGTCAAAATATCTTTCCAAGATTGACAAGATCTTAACGTACCATTCTCTTCCTTTTCTAATCAGGAATTTATGTTATTTACTTATGTAAAAACCTTCATTTATAGTAAGGAAAATATCTGATGTATTTTTAGTTTTCATATTTAGGTTAGGAGTATTCTTTTATCCTAAATAGACTAGAAGATTTCAAAGACTAATTAGGGAATGATTCTTAGGGTTTTCTATAAGTTTTGTAAAGGTGTAAATAGCCCTACTTATTCGGCCAAAAGAAATGAATGAATGAAGAATATTTCTTTTAGCAAAATTGCTTGTGAGAGTTAATTCTCTTTTTGAGTTCTTAATAGGATTTGGTGAGATTGTTAAGTGAGTTCTTAATAATTTCACAAAATCATTTAATCTAGATCTTAAATTACTTAGTTAATTTAAGGTTAAGACTAACACCTTTTAAATCTTTATAATTCAAGTTGCTAGAGATAAGTTTTCTAGAGGTCCACTTGGGATTTGAGAGTTTATCTTGTTTGATCTTTGAATTAAAGACTTAGGAGTTATGTTATATACGAATTAGGATCCAACAATCAACCTCATCCATATCATTTGGTATCAGTGCCAAGGTTAAATTCAAGATCAAAGGTATTTATCTTTTTTGTTCTTACATTGTTCTTAGTTTATTAAATCACATTATTCACCTTTTTTCTCCAATTCAATCACATCTCAGTTCTTGCATTCAAATTCATTTATTTTCATTGTTTCTTCATTCAAATAGTTTGTTTCATCATCATAAACCATATAGACAAAATCAAATTCAAATTCCATAAAATTGCATACTTTACAAAAATCCCTTAAATTAAGGACTTTGCAAAATCTTTAATTTCTTGTTTTCTTCCATTCAAATTCAAGTTTCTTCATCAATTAACCCTTCTTGTGTCTTTAATTGTAGAATTAAAGTGTTTGATTCAATAAATTTCTTAAAATTTGGGAGTTGTCAAACTCTCCTTAAATTAAGGAAAACTTGATTCTAGTATGTTTCTGGCAATTTTTTCATCTTTTTTCCTTCCAAATTTTTTCTTTTTACTGCTAATCATATTTTTAGTGTTTCTTTGTGTCTAAGGTCAAACCATATCTCAAAATTCAAGAGAGGGTAAAATTACCAAAATAACCCTATAAATGCTAAATTCGACTTCCTTATGTTCTTTTGTATTTTTTAGTTGTTCTTTGTATTTCTTGCAATTTAAGTTTGATTTAGCTTTAAAATGTCAAAAAAATGATTAAAAAAAGGAAAAGAAAAGAAAAGAAAAGGAAAGAAAGAAAAGGAAAAGAAGTTAAGAATTGCAAAGGTTTATTTTAAAATTGATTTTAATATTCCCTTTTCCATTCAGCCTAGCATACTTCTTACCATATTTTTAAGTTTAAAACACCAATTTACAACTTGAAATTCCTTCTAAATTCTTAGATTGTGATTAGATCTTTAGAAATTTGTTTTAACAACTAATTATGTTATTTTGAATTCTTTTATTTTCTAAGTGTTTTAAGAACTAGTTTTTTCTTGTTTATGTTTGGTTTAAGATTCACTTGACATAAAGTAACTTAGTCCTTAAAGAACTCAAAGAAAAAAAATCTTGAGAGGTAAAAGGCAAAGAGTGGTGAGCTCATAAGACGGTAAAAGCCAATTTGGAACATGAGAGGAGTGTCATCTTTTTTAGTGTAAACATGTAAGGGAGTGTTGTTAGGATTCTATTTGTTTTCTTGATTCTTTTTATACAATGATAGGTTTGGAAGAGATAGAAAAGGATGAATTTATGTGCTCCATGAAAGTCTTGTTAGATCAAATGAAACCTTTGGTGGATAATCTTTCAAATTTGAGTCGAACTTGCAATAACAATAAGAAGCCAAAAATGAAAATATTCTATGGAAAAGGTAGTCCTAAAGAGTACTTAGCATGGGAAAAGCAAGTAGATATTGTGTTTGAATACCACAACTGTTCTCAGAAAATAAGTTATTGGTTGCTACTTTTCAATTTCAAGATAATGCTTTGTTATAGTGGGATCAATTAACATTGGCTAGAGAATATTATGGAGAGGACCCCATTTTGACTTGGGAAGAAGTGAAGCTAGCCATAATAAATTAATTTGCAATAAAAAGAGACTTGTTCAATTCTAAAGGTAGTGAAAGTGCCACTACAAGTTAGCCATCACAAAAATCAATAGAAAGAAAGTTCAAAAGGCTACCATTGATGATGAGATTCTTGTTTCTAAAGGTACATTTAATATTCAAACTTCTTTTTTATATGTTGATACAAGCATTAAAAGCCAAGAACTTGAACATTTTTGCACAATATTAGAAGATGGTAATAATACTAGCTTACATGATGATAAGGTACCACCATTAGAAGTTTGTTCAAATGTTCCAATTATAAATCTTAATCATGATGATGTATTGGTTGTAAAAAAAAATATGATGATAACGTTTACAAAGAAAATAAAATAAAATAAAAAGAGCGAGAGATAGTATGCATAAAAATAAAAAAGAAATAATTGTATAAAAAAAATGAGAGCTGTGAGAAAATCCATGAGAAAATACAAACATAGAGTGGAAAAAGAAGAGGAAAGAGTGAGTGCATATAAAAAAAAAAAAGAGGCCATGCAAAAGGAGAGGGTGTGCAAAAGAAAGCCCTTATATTAAAAAAGAGTAGGGAGACTAAAATCGATTCTTCTAAGGCTATAACGATGTTTTTGTTTAAAGGGATGTATTACAGTAATGAAATTTATAATCTTTTGTATAGTGCTTTTATGTCTCTTTTGCAAGGCTATGAAGAATGGTTTTTCATGGAGAAACCTAGCTAGCAAGATGACCTAACTCTTAATTCTTGTGATAATGGTGTTGTAATGATGAGTGAGGTTGGAAATTTATGTAAAAGAGAGTTTTCTAGCTTTTGTTTAGACAATTGTACGTGTTTTATTTGTTTTAGGCATAATTTTTCTTCTTGTAATTATAGTTCTTGTGTTAGTAGGTTTTCTTTTAGTGATAAATATTTGTTTTCTTCTTTAAACTATTATTTTTGCATATCTTCTTTAAAATGTTTAACTTCTAATAATTATTTTTCCTTTTGTTTAAATGTAATTTTAGCAATTGTAGTTCTTTTAATTCTTGTTAAAACTTTTTTGCTTATTTAAGTGAAAAATGTTTCTTTTCTTTTTCTTCTTATTTGAATGTTTCTAAATCAATGATTTATGATTCTTCTTACTTTAGGCAATGGTTAGGAAGAAATTTTTCTTTTGATTTAAAGGGTTCTTTTATTTCTAATTGCTTTTTGAAATTTAGCTCTTATTCTTTGAGTACTAGTTATGTTCTAAAACCTAGATTTTGTTTATATAGTGTTTTTGTTAAAAAGAAATTTGATAACTTAATGTTTCTTTATGCTAGATGGAGGGCTTCTTTTTGTCTTTTTTATTCTATTTTGCATCCATTTATTCTTTCTTTGGTGTGTTCTAACCTTTCTATAGGTGGTTTTGTGAAAGTTATATTTGATCTAAGTGGAGATACTTGTAATTTGCATGGTAAAATCAGATTTAGATTTATCTTTGTTATTTCTTATAATTAGTTTTTATTGTCTTGTAGGCTAATATTCAAGGATGAATCTTTTTAAAGAGAGAGGGAATGATATGAACCAATTTAGGGGTAAGCTCAAGGTTACAAAGAATGAAAGGGACTAGCAAGGCGATACTCAAAAGAAGAAAGACATCACAAAAGCTTCAAACCTGCCATATTTGAACTTGCCACATTTGGAATTGCCATATTTAAACCTACTATATTTGGAACTTGTCTTATTTTGACTTATCATATTTAGAGTTGCCATATTTGGAGCTGTCATATTTGAACTTGTCTTATTTGGACGTGCCTTATTTGGACAATCTTCTTCATGAGGGCAAAATGGTCATTTTGTGCTTTTATTTCATATATGGATCCTCAAAATGAAATCAATAAGTCCAACTTTACAAATAGGGAAAATTTGCACAAAAGTGTTCTTAAAGATTCTAGAAGGTTCCAAAAAAAAGTTTTAAATTACTCTTAGATACTTCCAAGAATATTTCAAGCATCTTTTGGTGGAAAGAATTAAAGTCCTAAAGAGGAACTAATGGAAGGGCGACACACATATGGAAGAAAAGTAAAAAAAAGTCAAGTGAAAATATCTTTTCAAGATTGGTAAGATCTTAATGTATCATTCTTTTCCTTTTCTAATTAGGAACTTATGTTATTTACTTATGTAAGAACCTTCTTTTATAGTTAGGAAAATATCTTATGTACTTTTTAGTTTTCCTATTTAGCTTAGGAGTATCCTTTTTTCCTAAATAGATTAGGCAAATTTCAAAAACTAATTAGGAAGTGATTCTTAGGGTGTTCTACAAGATTTGTAAAGGCTATAAATAGCCCTACTTTTTTGGCCAAAAGAAATGAATGAATGAAGAATATTTCTTTTAGCAAAATTACTTATAAGAGTTAATTCTCTTTTTGAGTTCTTAATAAGACTTGGTGAGATTGTTAAGTGAGTTCTTAATAATTTCATACTCATTTAATCTAGGTCTTAAATTACTTAGTTAATTTAAAGTTGATTAACACCTCTTAAATCTTTATAATTTAGGTTGCTAAAAACAAGTTTTCTAGAGGTCTAATTGGGATTTGAGAGTTTATGTTGTTTGATCTTTGATTTAAAGGCTTGGGAATTGTGCTACCTATGAATTAGGATCCAAAAATCAACCTAATTCATATCAGAAAGGTAGTAAAAGAAAGAACTCTTTACATTACTTAAAGAAATATGAACAAGCAAGGAACAAAAATCCCTTTAAGGAGAAAGGGATGTACATGGGGAAGGGGAAAAATATAAGTATTTACATGTAGAGGATAATTACATCAAGGAGGGTGAGGTAACATTTATGCATACATTAAGGATGCCTAACCATGTTCTTTGTAGACTTTCACTCTCCTCTATAAAAAAAAAAATGCAAACAATAGGGGTGACCCATTCCAAGGCACTATTAGCTCTTACATGTGCCTAATGGTTGATAAGGTTGTTATAGTTGATGATTGCCATAAGATTGAAGGGTGATTATTGTGAGCCTCTATTTGATATACCCGAAGGTATTAGGCTTATGAGTGATGCATCCTCCTCATAATCTCCTAAGCCTAAATGGAGTTTAAGTCTCAAGTTTAGAGAACCATCGGCTTATCTAAAGGCAACCTAGTACTCGTAGTGAAGTGTGGAGGCTACATGAATGCAATGGACTAACTCATTAACAATTTTGGCAATGGACTATTAAAAGTGAAACAAAGATTCAATGTGAAGTCAATTTTGGGTCCTTAGTGGAGTTACCACTGTGAGTATCTCATTAGTTTCGCTTGAATTAGTGAAATCTTAGGATTTTATCCTTTTTTGATCATTAGGGATTGATAGTATGAAGATCATACATTGGTACAACCCCATGGCATGTGATTTTGATCATAAAGGGATCCTTGAGGCCTTATGTAAATTTCAAAGACCATGTACCTAAGTGGTTGTCATCAAGGGAACAAGACAAGATTTGTACATTTGTATTATCCCTTAAGAGTGTGGAGTCACCACCCGTCTTTAGTTGAAATAAGAGTTTGAGGAAGGCAAAATCTAAACCTAAGCCAGGTCTTCACGCCATTAGAGATCGGGTTTAGTGATTGGGTATGGCTTGTGAAAGAGGTTATGCACCCCCAAATCATTTGGATATTAAGATATAGTGTTTAAGCATTTTTGGTTTACTTTAACATTTTAATCGAGTTATTAATGAGTCCAATTTACTACCTTAAACATACATCTAACCACAATCCACTTAAAACAACTTAAGTCATCAACTCAAAGGGGGTAGGGGGTCATGTATGATGGCGAAGGGGGATCGTGCACTTTATCATTTATACATTCAATCACAACCATTCATAATCATATATAATGGTAATAAAGACCAAGTTCATGGTCTAACTTAAGTGAAAACACCTACACCCAAGAAAAGAGAACAAGTTAGTAACCAAAAGATGGAAGTAAGAGACATAACAAGTGGGAAAAGGAAACAAAGGAACAACATTACCATATCTCCATGGTCAAGGTGCCTAAATATGCATTTAAAGTCCATGATAATGTATATCATCATCATAAATCATAATGTAAAACATAATCAAAATGCATGAATCATGAGCAACAAAAGGAGATAAACACACATGTGAAGCACTTGAAAGATATTGAATGGCCTAAGGCAAAACTTATCATAAAAGGGATTGTAGGATTGATGAATCCTCACCCTATGTAGCTCTAAAAGAGTATGACATCCATATGCACCACTAAACATATAGGGTTAGCATACAACATAAGAGTAAAGAAGATTGAAAGGCTAAAACACTAATCACATGTTATAAACACAAACATAATGACAAAAGGGACTCTTAAAGTCATTGGAACCTTAAGCTCCTCACTTGGTCACTATCAAAAGAGGTTCAAAATAAAACCTTAACATTACACTTAATCATAAATGAAGGAACATGAAACATTGTAAAAAAAAAAAAAGGGTTACAAAATCCTCTTGAGATCACTCCTAAAATTCCACTTTTGACATGAATAGGGATCCTAGGGTGTTTAACCTTTCCTTATTCTACTATTGAAACATAGGAACATCTAAAAAAAAAGGTTTGGAAAAGATGAAATTCGAATGGGGGAAAGAAAACCCCTTTCCACAAAAATAATTAATAGGCAAACTAGGTTGTACGATCTAATATGAGGGTAGTACAGCCTAGGTAAAGGGCTATACAGCCTATAAGCAAGATTGTACAACCCTCATTTCCTAGGTTTTGAAAACAAAGAAAAAAATAAGGAAGAAGAAGGGGGAATAAGGGGGTTTTTTGGATGCCTTATGTGTTTCAGTGCCCTTAGAGGCTTATAAGTCAGTACTTTCCTCCAAAATGCTTAAGGAATGCATAAAAATAAAGATATTAAATCTAGTTCTACCTTAGAGTGAATTGAGCTAAGTTAGGGTTTAGGGTTTCTATGTTTGAGAAATGTTTCAGAGTAGATTTTGGCAGAGTAATCTTAAGGTTTGTCTTAGCCTCCCTATTTCTTCACATGGGAGGGGCATTTATAAGTGTTGGATGAGTGGACAATGCCAAAAATGATTTTGATCGCACCATGGATGCATCCAATCATAGAAAGGAAGATGAATCTCTTGGAATTAGGGTTTGCACATGGACTATACAACCAAGAATGGGCCATACATCCATTTGTCAAGGTTGTGTAACCCTATGGTTTAAGGGGGATCAGTTTCAGAAGTTTTTGAGGATTAGCATTTTAGGGTAGGTTGTACAGCATTATGCATGATTGTATAACCCCAATTTATATGTTGTACAACTTTGATTATTGAGTTGTATAACCCATTAACCCTAGTAGTTATCTCTAGGTTTAGTCTGAGGCTTTTGGTTTTGAGCTTGTCTAAAGTTTTCTAAAGTTGTTTATCTATTCCTTTGGCAATTCCCTGTGCATTATAGGGAATTAATTTTATAATTTTCATCATCGAGCTTTGCATTCAGAGGTTTAGAATCTGATTCTTACACACATCATATACATATATCATTTTCTTGGAAAAATATTACATATATGGATAGTCAACTCCATGGGAATCCCTATTTGGTTTACTTATCTTTCTCATACAAGGGAGTTGCCTCTTCAGCCATGCGCTCTCAAGGGAGTTTCCTCACCAATTGTGTCATGCATGCAGAACATTACATTCTTTTCATATAGGTTATAATCCTTGCATAGCTAGTTATGACTATTTAGATTCCTCCTTCTTCCCTGAACTACCCTTACATCACATAGCACTTAAATATAGCATTGCACAATGGTATTTCATTTCATTTCATAAGCATGCATATAACTTTTAGATTAACATAGTTGGCCTATTATGGTCGATACATTTAAACTCATGATGCATGTATGCAATGGAAAATGAAAAGTAACTAAAACCCTTACCTTTTATTGTTAGCCATAACTCTTCCTTACTTTAGTTTTACTCTTTCTCTATCTCTTTGCCTTAATTTTATTTTCTTTTATCTTTATCCTTACTTGTTCTTAATAATCTCACTCACATACATGCCTAATCATAAACATTCACTACATTATTACTATAACATTTAAAATTTAGGGAATTACTCAAACTCATCCATGGAACACAAAACATAGACATAACATATAACATAATAGGACAAAAGCCCTTACAGGGATAATGAAATCCTAAACATCAATCAAGCATGCAAACATAACTTTCGTTAACTCTAGCTTATAACATAACTATCATCCTTCATACTTAGCTCATTGTCATCATTTTCCTTTTATCTCATTCATAATGTCAATACTCATATAACTATTAAATCATGTAATTATCCATAATTATAATCTTTAACTTATTTCATGATCATTAATTTATATTTCTAAATTCATCAACAAACTCATTTCTCATATAGCTCATCCATATACTCATTAAGATATTCATGTGTTATCCTACCATAACTAAATAAAGAACAACTCCTCCAGTCACATGTAACACTAAACATAAGGTCTATAATGCCAAACAATATTAAGAAACTCAATTTAACACCAATTCTCTTCATAAACATAATTCATTTACATAAAAATCTCATAAACCCCATTAAGACATCAATATTTCCTCCATCTCATCCAATGTGTAAAACACCATTAAAACTTTAATTTATCTTAAACATAAAGATTAGGATGCTAATTGACATTTAAGAAGTCAATAATCACCAAGAATTCATATAACCAATCCATATACATTAACACCTTTCAAAAGCTCCAATTATTTACTACATCAATATTGCCCTTAGTTCAACCAAGCAATTAAGCTCAATTCTCTTCTTAAACATGAATATAAAAACACTAATTAACATCTAATTAATCATTGATCATTAAGAATTAAAAATAACAACCAACACCTTCAAGCACTTTTAAAGACTATAAACACACTTGTTGAAGCATAAAACAAATTTGCAATAAATATGGCATATTATAACTTACTTGAAATAGGAAGAAGAAAGTCACTAACTTGCTTGAAAGATGAAAGAAGATAGATGAGCAAACTTGATTCTCCTAACTTGCTTTGGTAGCCATGGATGGCAAAGAGATTTTGGGAGGATTTTGGTGAGTTTTAACTACTAAAAGTTGATGAAAATGGGGTTGGAGTCATCTTTAAGGAGAAGATAAAGAGGAGGTGTAAAAAGACTAAAATGCCCAAATGGAGTATTCTAGAAAAAAAGTCTACTAAAAATGTTATTTTTAATACATAAACTTATGCTTTCACTCTTTTTTCCTTTTCCTTAATACACTTAAAACACCATTTTAGGAATTAATAATAATGGAAAAAAGTGATTAGATTTGTTTTTGTGAAGAAGGTAAAGATAAAAGGGTAGGAAAGATCAAAATGCCCAAATAGAGCATTCAAATCTTTTGAAAAGCTTTGCTTCTAACATTTTGTTTCTTTCTTTAACACACTTCAAATACTAACTCTAGACATCTAAAATACGTATAAAACACATCATTATCATGTCATTTAAATGTACATTAAGCACATGTTGAGCCAACACAGGCAACAACATTAAAACAAGATAGCTATGCAACTATCCAAGTCTTCCTTCCTTCCTTCAAGACACTTCAAATACAAAATTTAGAAATCAAAAAGACACTTCATGAGTATTTCATTTCATCACACATTAAGCACAACTACATACCTTAGTAAACATAAAAATTCATGCACCTAGCTTAGGTTATACCTTAGTTCCCATCATCCTTCTTCATTTTTTTAACATATGCTTTAACATAACTTCATTCGGTACAAAATATTAACATATTCTTCATTGTTAAACCTTTAATCCTATCATTCATTAATTATCATTTCTTATGTATGCTTACTTACATATCTTAACTAACACCAATCTTCTCATTATTACTTAACATCTTTCTCCTTCATATCTCTTAGTCATCCTTCATATCTCTTAGTCATTCTTTATAACTCATATTGTATATTAATTAGTCATCATTATATCATTAAAATCATTACAATTTCATTAAATTTACCTCATCATGCTTATCATCTACGGGAAAGAGTCCTTATTTATAAGAGATGTTCAAGAATCAAGTTTCAGCCTTACATCTGTATAGAGTACTGTGTAGTCTATATAGACCACCAATTGGTCTATGCGAACCATAAGCATTGTTCCAATGTATTATTCATAAATTTTTGGATTCTTTTGAGCTTCCTGACTTCTCCTTCATTTCTTAAGCCTAATAATGAATGGAATGGGGCGAGTTGAAACAACCAATGACCCCCATCCATCAAGTTTAGGCGATGTTTCATGAATTTGTTTCATTTAAGTGTGAATTTTGGACATTTTATATTGTGCTAACTTTTTTTTGCTTGTCATTATATGTGTGGGATTAAAGGAAAGTGATAAGGATAGACATATAAAGCTAATAATCCTTTGATTCCCTATTGTTTTTATGGATGCTTATGTTATTTATTTGAGTATGTTGTTATTTTTATCCTCCACATAGCCTTGAAGGAGGATGGATTAACATTTATATGGTTGACTTGACCCCCTTTCACCACCTTTGTGATATAGATAGTAAATATCTCACATTCAGGGTAGGATCCACATTCAAAGGACGCTAACTTATGATCCTTAACATGTTATCTATTGGGCTCTTTTTTTTATCATCTTAAGGTATTATTTGTTTTTTCACTTTTGTTAGCATCTTAGCCCTACCCTTGGTTAGGATGCCTTTTATGTTGCTCTTGGTACATCAAACTCATTTAGAGCAATTTGGGAGAGGATCTTAGAACTCCTATGACCCTATAAGATAGCCTTATATTTTGCCCAAATGTGTTTAATGCTCTCATTTATATATTTTTCACATCTTATACCTTTGTGACACATTTTTATGTCATTAATGTGTATTATAATTCATTACGCAATGTTTGAGTTTGATATGATGTTTAGGGCAGTAAGTTAGGACTTTGTTGAGTACCTAAGGGTAAATGACCTAGGTGTTCCTATGATAAGGTTGGAAGTAATAATTAGTACGTATTTTATGTTTATTCATTTGACTACATATACCCTTCTTTTTGCTTAACAATGTACCCCATCTCCATGGTGGATATTTGTAATGTTTGATTGTTGATGATGGATGAACACACGTTAGATGTCTTGTTAGAGCCACCTAAAATGGACTAAGTAATCCATAAGTATAAAATTGTAAATGTGAATCAAAGATCCCTAAAGGTTGGACCCTAAAGTCTGAGCGATTTAGAGGTGTATAAACTTTTCTCTACACCACACCCGATTCATGAATCCGATCTTTAATGGAGCGAAGATGGGTTAGGCCTTCTAGTTGACCTATTAGGACCAAAATCCTTCCTTGCCTAGAATTTTATTTCGCTTAAAATTAGAATATGACTCCAGTCAAATATCTTGGGAATTTCCAAAGTATCACTTGTCCTAAGCCCTACATTAGCCATTTGATTTCAAAGGGGCTTCCACCCAATGAAAGGCCTTCTTAAGGATCCTTTGATGATCCTTCGTATGCCATTAATAGAGATTGTACTAATGTATGACGTTGTCTTCTCAACCCCAATGGTATGCAAATGGTTAGGAGTCGCAAGTAAGATTTCATTTGTTTGAGCCCAACCACAAATTTGAGGCACTCATAGTTATACTCAGGCTACACATATGAGCTTATCACATTCTCCCCTTACCTTGGTTATGTCACTATGAAGCTAAACATGACTAATGTAGTTCCTTCTCCATGCTACTATGCCATTTTTAAGGCTTTTGAATCCAACCTGTAACTCTATGATATGTTTTTTTCCTTTGAATCCAATAGTTGTCTCTATGATTGTCTCCTTCCTCTTTCTCTCTCTTTTATTGTTTATTTTCTACCATTAGCTCTGCAATTTGTCCTTTCTCTCTACCTAACCTCCTCCTCCTTTTGTCATCACCAATCACCTTCTTTTACGAATACAATATGTAAAATATGGTGACTAAATGGATTTTCTCAATTAAGTGTATCTTTTTTTTTTTTTTTTTTTGAAAAATCTTGGTTTGAAGCTCTTAAAATTTTTTGTAGAATTTTTATTTTTTTATTTAATATAATTTTTTAGAGAGAATTAAAAAATTAGATGTGATTTTCTATTCATGGAGAAAGAGCTTTATGTAGGATTTTTTTTTATTTGCTTTTCAAAAGATTTTGATTTCATGTTGTGGTTTTTGCAAACTTTGATTTGTAATTGACAAGTGTTTGAATTTTTCGAACACATATTTAGATTTTCTAGCATTCAAATCTTTAAATAAAATTACTTTTCTGGAACTCATGGTTTGATTTTTGGGTAACAATTTGAAAATTCTATTTTGATTTGCAAAAATAAGAATATTCGATATAAAAGATTATTAAAAATAGGTGAGAAAGGAAAATTTGATATATAGTAAGTTTGTTAAGGGTTTTTTACATGAATTTAACAAAAAAATTAGATAAGTGACTAATTAGCAATGTTTTAAAATCGGACATGTCCTATTCGTTAAATCAATAAAATTAAAAATTAAACCATTGATCTATTTAGCTTGGTCTGAATTAATATTATTTTTATCAATCAGATGAGCATATTACCACAGTTTTAGAGAATAAAATTATAAGACTTTTTAATATAATATTTGAATATGGAGGAGTATATAGTGAATATGGAAAAACTGAGGGGTTTAAGAATTTTACAAGGAAACTAAAAACGAAAATACATATGTCAAAGCCAGAAATTTCCGTAGGGTTCTGTTCTTTTCAAACGAATAACCGAAGACAAAAGGAGTTTTTGGATTAATCTCTTTGCAGATTTGGTTATCGGTAGTTGCATCCAATTCCAAACATGGGTCTTCCAAGATTTAGTCGGCCAAAGGGAGATGAACGGCAGTTGAGCCCTAACCTGTATGTAGCAAATTGCGGACCATCAGTTGGGCTTTCATATGACATGGTAGAAACCGTGTTTGGCAGGTTTGGAAGAGTGAAAGGTGTTTATGCAGCTGATGAGAGTGGTGGCCGCGTTATTGTTTCTTATTTTGAGGTGGATTCTGCTCAGGCTGCCTTGGAAACTTTGGATGGACATCCTTGCCCTCATCTTGGAGGCCGCGTTTTGCACATTCGTTTCTCAGTCCTTCAACCAGTTTGTGAGGTATTCACTCACTGTCCACTTGCTTCTTCTTTTTCCTTTAATTTTGACTAAACGTTTCCAATTCAAATGTGTAAACGCACTCGTGGTTATAATTCAGTAAGCAGAAAACGTCTTGCATTAGGGGTCTAATCTTTTTTTTTTTTCTTTGGAAAGCTGTCTCTGAATTATCACCTAAATGCCCTATCAGCAGCATGAGTAATGCATATGCCAATGAGGCTAAATATTTTACCTGTATATATTTCTTCTATAGTCAACCTATTTCGTCATTGCCTGTTAATAGTTTGCACTTTTGTTTAGAGTCAGGTGAATGATGCCATCCCAGTATCGCTGGAGGCTTCAGAATTAAGCATCCCTGGCCTTTACTTGTTGCATGACTTTGTTAGCAGTAAAGAAGAACAGGTTTGAGTGTCCGGGGACGTGTTTCTGTATCTAAGTTATTGACTAGTTTCTTAGCTCCTTTTGTTATATTGCTTCTCATAGAATTCATTTTACTTCTTCAGGAATTGCTTGCAGCAGTTGATAATCGGTCCTGGAATAGCCTCTCTAAAAGAAGGGTTCAGCACTATGGATATGAATTTTGTTATAATGTAATTGTGCTGCAGAAGTGGCTGCCACCTTTTGATAAGTTTGCCACGAATATACTACCTCTCTTGCTTCCTTGTCTTAATGGATCAACGGACACAAGACATGCACATATTTCATAACTGGAAATTTGAAAAATTGTTCATATTTCAAACAATACAACAATTTCATTACCTGAAACTTTCCATAGTGTTGGAATGTATATTGGTACTGTATATATACGTATCTTGTCAATGATAAATCTTAAGGAGGACACTATTGTACTCTAAATAGTTCATTGCTTTTGGTATATCATTAACTTGCAGCTACTAGTTCAGACTTTTGTATTCATAAATTTTACTATCCCTACTACCCTCAGTGACCTCTCAGTGAAATTTTATGTTCTGGCTGCCTGCTATTCTTTGGACATTTGAAAGATTAAAGAAATATGACATATAGATATATTTATGTCTTGATTTGAGGCACTACGTTTCATCTTGATTCTAAATAAGAATGAAAGACAAGCTTAGCATAATGAGTTAATGCTTCTTAACTTTTATTTGAAATTGCTAGTACTTAATATCTTCGCGTTTATTCTTTTTCATTTTAAATTTTCCATGTATGCAAGAGGTTTAAGTTGCGTATGGAACTCAAGGGCCTTGGAACTTCATATGGTTGTGATAAGTATTGTTAAGTGAGCAATTGTGTTTTTACTTATGAGAAAAAACATATCTTGTATCTTATATCTTTGATCTTTGATCATATCAGTTCAAATGCTGTAATTGGATTTGTGTATGCAGATATTTTCTGTGATTGCATATTTGATAGAGTGTTACTGTTGTTTGTCATCTAATTATGTGCATTGTAGTAAATGACATCTTCTGACATCTCGTTGGCATATTCTGTTTTGAATCCTTCAGCAATAGTGGACAGAACTGATAGTGCTGACCTAATAAATCTTTTTGGATATCTTCAGAATTTTAAAGATTATTAAATTTTCTTTTTTCTTTTTTTATTTTTTTTATACAGACAAGGAATGTGGATACAAAAAAACAGTTGGGTGAACTTCCATCATTTGTTTCTTCTATACTTGAAAGGATTTCTTCATTTCCAAACCTTGAAGATTCTGCAAGTTCGGTCTTAGACCAACTCACTGTGTGTAGTAATCTCTTTCTTCCTTTCATTTGCTTTTATAGTGTTTTTCTGTAGTACATTCCCCTTGGTGTCATCATGCTACTTATTTTCTGTGAGAAAATCCTGTTTATGCATTATAAATAGGAAAGAGTAAACTTTATGCAACGATGGGTTTTTTTTTTTTATTTTCATTTAAGGCTAAAAATTGGCAATTATGTCACAGGTTAATGAGTACCCTCCCGGGGTGGGCTTGTCCCCACACATTGACACCCATTCAGCATTTGAGGGATTAATTTTTAGCCTTTCATTAGCAGGGCCCTGCATAATGGAGTTCCGGAGATATTCAGATGGTTCATGGGTTC